>PVKN010008102.1:0-25615 GCA_004027915.1 Capromys pilorides
GTGTAGTGAGACCCTGTACTAAATACATGAAAATAAATAAACTGTTGGACTTTGGCAACTCTTGGAGATGGACTAAATTCTCTTTGCATACAAGAATGTACGTGAGTCTTTGGGAAGCCAGGGGCAGAATGTTATTGTTTGGATGTAGATATCCCTCAAAAATCAGAGCACTAGTTGATTTGGCAGTGCTTTACTATAAGGAACAGCAACAGCCTTGCCTTTTCCCTTGCTCTGTTGCCTTCTGCCCACCATGAACTGTTTCTCTTCTACCATGCCACCCTACCTTGGGGGCAACCAATTATGGACTGAGACCTTTATGAACTGTGAGTCAAATAAACTTTTTCTCCTTTAATTTAGTGTGCTGAGTATTTTGTTTTAGCAATGAGAAAAGGAGCTATAACAAAATTCATCATTTGGAACTCCTAGTTAGGTCTATAGTCTCAGGTTCTACCTGAGATCTGCTGGATGAAATCCACTGATAGTCACATTCCCAAGGGGTCAGTAAGCACTCTGTGCTAGAAATTTTCTCTAAGGCACAGTGGCTTGTTTTGGAATGATAGAAGATGTTGTCCCCCAACCATGGCTGGCCCATCTTTCTCTCCATCCTTGACCACTTTTGGAAGCTGTACAGCTTTTTTCAGTGTCACCAGAATGGTTCTGTCCTCAAGGATCTGGGCCGGCCTTGCTGCCCCATGCTGTGGCCATCTGTCCAAGGGTTCTTTGTGGAAAGGTCTGCACATGTGCTTGGTTTGATGAATCTACAGGGGCTCATAGGCCCTTCCTGACAGGGAAGGTCATTGCAGACTGAAAGAACAGATTGTGGGGCCAGGTGTCACCCAAACAAGGTCTAAAAGGTTTTAGATCTGAAGTCTGTATAAAATGGCAGACTTGCTCTGTGAGGTTCTCAACCAATCAGAGGAAGATGTGAAGCAGGTAGCAGTTGGATAAAGAAAAGTTTCAGACAAGCAGGAAAAGGCTGAGCCACACAGTAATGGGCTTCTTGTTTCCAGAAGAGATGGAAGAGCTGAATGGCCTCATTCAGAGACATTCAGTGCAAGCACTGTGTTGAATGTGAGCTTTAAGCTGGCCTTTACTCGAGGTTGAAACATGCAGCCTCCTCAAAGGCAGGGGGAAGGTCACATGGTGAGCCAGAAGGGTATAAAGAGAATGGTAACTGCAGAGTTGGTCAGTCAAGTCAGTTTTGCTGAAATCAAACCATTCTGTGTGTATGAAATAGTTTCAGGTTGATCTCTTATTTGAAAGTTCCATGAGGACAGTGGCTGGGCTGCCTGTCAGGTCCACAGCATTTGGTGCTGAGTAACAACAGCTGCCTGATACATATTTGTTGACTTAAATGTCATGGGCTGAAAATGAGCATTAATCCCTTGTTTCTTACTGGAAATTCCTATGCACTGTAGGATAACTTGGTTTGCTTTTGTGCCCTTGAAAGCCTTTTTCTTTGGTATTTCAATTTTCCATGTTTTTCATGATTTCTCATTAGTTCCTTCTTTCTCCAGCACACAGCAAAAATATTCTAATATGCCACAAAAGACAATTAAGTCAAGTTTAGGTAAGCAATGAAACAGAAATTGTCAGAGACTATTAAGCAAAAAGGTCATCTATTAGCAGGTTGCAAAAGAACCTATATGGTAAGATCCCATTTAAAAATAAGTTTAAGATATACAAATATCTTAAATAAACATACCTAATACAGGGCTTAGGGATATGGCTAAGGAATACAGCATTTGCTTAGTTTGTAGCAGGCACTAGATGTAGTCCTCAGCATTGCCAAAAAACCAAACCAAACTAAACAAAATACCAAGATAATGTCTCTTATCTGGAGGAGAGCCAAGAGCCTGAGAATTGATTGAGTTGTAAAACCTAAGCCCACAGTTTAGTGGGTCCAAGGGCTTCCTTCCCCAAAGGGACACCCAATCCACGTGAGGAAACACCTATCTGGAAGAATCCAACCAAGGAATACCAACAGTATCTAGGCAGGTGGAATTATGGGTGCGCTTTATGAGTGGCTTTGAACTTGGCTCTACCTCATCCCCACTGTTGTGAGCGTCTACTAATTACAAATAAAAACAAATAAACAAAAGCTAAATTTATTTCAAACTCTAAATCTCTAACTCATTTTAGACAGCTTTATCTAGTTGGCAATGTTTTTGAGAAAACTGCAGATGGAAAATGAAAATACAAGTGTTTCCAAAAACTAATTAGTGAGAAAGCTGAGGCCCAAGAAGGCCCAGTGACCTATCTGGTTGTTGGCAGGACCTGCAGCACCCAGATCCTTTCCACTGAGCCTCTTGTTGCCCTCTGAGCCAGCAATTACAGGATGCCTCAAACATCTTGAGGCATCTTATGCCTCTTGGATGCTCCATTCCACTGGCCTGATTAGTGTGGGTTCAGGACAGTGGAGAGAGCTGTCAGACCAGGCCACCTCCATATCATTGCTTTCTGGGAAAAGTACACTGGGCTGTAAATCAGAGGCACAGAACTGCTGGCAGAAGTCCTGTCACTGGTACCAGGGCCAGGAGACATCTGCCCTGTTTAACAGTCTGCTGTTGGTTGGTTCGACTGCATGGCATTTTACAAAGGCAGGACTATGCCATTTCTGCCACCTGGGACATTTCCTTGGGAACATCCAAGTCATACACTCAGGTCTTCCTGGTGTGGAAGGACACTTCCTTGAGGCTGGCTCTAGCTTGCTCTGGGCCAGGTGGAAAGACTAGGGAAGCCCCAGGAGCTCAGCTGTGCTGCATAGGTGAGGACTGGGCCCCACTCTTGCTCCTCTCATGATGCTGAGGGGAGGCCACGGAATGTGAGCATGATCGTGCTCCAACAGGACCTGTGCCAGTAGCTCCAGGCTGTGGCCAAGCACCAGAGGACTCAAATCAGCTGCCACAGCTCAGGAAATTCATTAGGTAACTGGATCTCTGCTTCAAAGCTGGGAAATAAGCATGAGGATCTCCATCTGGGGTCTGGGCAGTGAGTGTGATGGGAGTCCTGAGTTCCCTGCAGCCAGCCTCAGGCTACATTCTGGATGTGAGTCCTGGTCTATGGTGGCTACAGTTTTGGGCTTGATGATTCAGAGAGCCGGATCCAGGTCAGGCGGGGTACTGGAAGAAAAAGGTGCTCTGGAAGACCACAGAGAAACTCTGAGGGCCACAGGAAGGGAGATGAACCAGAAGCAGTGCTGGCTTCTCAAGGCCAACACCCAGGACTAGGACTTCTTTCTAAATCTTGCAAGGGAGAAAAAGCAGGCTCTTACATGATCAAATTTTAAGAACACACTGAAAATAAATGAAAGATGTAGACTCACAGATTTTAGCAAAGATCAAAGCTGTTCTTCAGATTTGGGGCTACCTGCAATCCATTTTTGCTCTGACAGATGGAATTTATTTCCATAAATTAGTGTTCTAAATTTCTTACTAAGAACTTAATAACTGATACATTTTAAAAAAATAGTCAAGGAGGTGCAGCGTCTTGAATCTTTAATGGCTTTTTGAAAGACTTACAAGAAGAATGCATGTTCATTATAACAAATTCCAGTAATACATGAAGAAGTAAAAATAACTCCATTATCCTAGAGAGGCATAAAATAACATTAGGTATCATTTTTCAAATATCAGATTGCCAAGATTAAAAAAGAATGACAATGGGTTACATACAGAGTTCAAGGCCAGACATAGTGAAGCCCTGTTTCAAAAAACAAAACCAAAAATAAAAAGAATGACAATAGCTAGCATTTGCCAGGTTCTCAATATTGACCCTAGCTGTGTTGGGGGCATTGTCTTATTTATTTAAATTTATTTATATTTTTAAATCGCACTTCACACACGTAATCTGCAGATCTTTTTATTGCATCCAGGGCTGAGATGGCGCACCCAGGTATCCAGGGCCGAGATGGCACATCTCACATCATCTGGCATGTGGAGCCAGGGGCAGAACTCAGGACCTTGTGGTTATCAGGTCGGAGCTTATTCCTCTGAGCTATCTCTCCAGGCCCACTGTCTTATTTACTGCAGGAGGTTTAGCATCCAGATGGTGGCATCCAAGAGCTCTCTCCAGGCATGGCCAGAGGCTTCCTCCAGCCGAGATCTGCTGCAGGCAAGTGCGTACTGGGCACCATGGTGGGAGTGGGATCTGGCTGCTTGGTGTATCATGAAAATAGTACAATGTCTCATCAGCCACTTCGCTTCAGGGTACAGACTTCAGAAGCATTCTAATGCACCATTCTGATTATTTTAATGAATGACATTGGTAGGTAGAGATGCAAAGTAACCAGGCACAGAGGGGAACTGGGGAGCCCTGATACACAGAACTCTACAAGGTGCAGTATGTGGAGGTTATTTATAAAAGTTTAAACCATATCAACAAATGCATGCATAGATATATACTGATTATACAGAAACACAGAACACATCTGAGTTTTGGTCTTTTTAAAGAAAGAAGTATACAAAACTGCTACAGCTTGTGCCCTCCAGTCCCCCACAGAGTAAGACATAGGAGCACAGGGGAGCACATGGAATTTTTCATCTGTTTTATCACTAGGTATGTATCTTCCAAGATTGTTATAAAATAATAAATGAAAACTAAGAGGCAGAAAAGGAAAAAAAGAAAAGAGCAGAAATCTTACTGGAGTCCTGCCCACTTCCCCTGCGGTTGCTAGACCCAGCTTAAGGAGTACCTGGGACTCCACACTGGGACATTCTCAGCCTCACACAAGCCATTTCGCCAGCCTTCCAAAGCAATCCTAAGCTGGCAGAGAGGGACAGGATATTCCCATTTTGCAGCTGAGGACACTGAGACTTGAAGTGTTGCACCATGCCCAAGGCCCATAGGAAGTGGTGGCTATGGAGAGAGGGACAAGACTAGATGGCTGAGTCCCAAGCTGCCGTTCTTTCCACCACCTCTCCCAG
The DNA here is from genome assembly GCA_004027915.1 of Capromys pilorides. Lineage (NCBI taxonomy): Eukaryota > Metazoa > Chordata > Mammalia > Rodentia > Capromyidae > Capromys > Capromys pilorides. The sequence continues at coordinate 4,926 of PVKN010008102.1, forward strand.
GTCATGGGGATAGGTCTGGGCCTTGACTGGAAACCTAAGGGCCCACATCCACCCTGGGGCCTCTACTCCTTCAATTTCTCCCAGATTTTCTTCATGACACAAAACTAGCACTATTTCTTGAAGTCATCTGTGTCCCCTGGTGGTCCTTTTCTCAAGGCGACATGATGTACAAAGATCAAGGACTTAGGAGGGATGATGTTGGTCCCACCCCACAGCAGCTTCTCCTCTTGGAGCTCGCCTGAAGATAAGCTGCCTACCTCCTGGAACTGAATGCAGGAGCCAAGCACTGAGTATGTGCATGTGCATGTGCATGCATGCATATGTAGATGTTTGCATTTTTAAAAATATAAAGCATGTTATAATATTAGCTGGTTTGATTTTTACAAATTGAAACTCTAGCTCTCATTCTGGGAAGTCAGACTAACATTAGCAGGATAATCCCAAGTGAGAGAACGCTGAATGGCAAAAATCTGATCTGGCCGCAATCAGATTGTCCTGATTCCAGTCAGGTTTCTTTAGAATTGTTACTGGGCTTTGGCACCTGAGCTGTCACCAGACAGCTGCCTCAGTGTTGAACATCTTAGGGCAGTGAGACTGGAGAAACCAGAGAAGTCAGCACCGTAAATGATATTCCACCCACGGGAAGATACCCTGGGTGGGAAGCAGATTAGCATGTCACACAGCTGCTATGCTAACGTATCAGTAAGAGAAGTCACAAAGGCGGAAGCACCCAGAGCACAGGACTAACTCCCACCATCCAGGGAAATGTGCTGAAACCCAGTTTGTGAAGAAATGGTAGCAAGAAAGCGCATCTCATGTGAGACTGGGTGGTGAGTCAGTCGCGTTGTACCCACTGCTCACATGCACACAGTTAGAGACTGTTCTGTTGGGCAAGTTTTCAGTGTGCACCTGACATTAGAAGAGTACGTATCTTGTCATCCAAGAACTCCAGGTATGAACTCCTCTAAGGAAGCAGTCAGCCGCATCGGCAGATGTGGATAGAGATGCACACGAGCACATGTTCTCAGGTGTATATGCTGACACAAACAGTTTCAACTTGCCATTGATTATAGCAAAAATAGAGGAATAGTTATCTACAGAATAAGTTAGGAATATATTTAAATGATAGACTATTATATAATCATTAAAATATTTTTAGGAATATCTTATGACATAAAATGAAAGGGCTGGGGAGATAGCTCAGTGACAAGCACAAGGTCTGGAGTTTGATCCCTGGTATTGTAAACAAAAACGAGAAAGAAAAAGAAAAACTGAAAAAAAGCAGGAGGTAGGACATGACTATCGTTTATCAGCAATTGGCATACACACATATAGCAATAATGATAATTACAGGGGTAGGCAATGCGCTTTGGATGCCACAAGCCAGGCAGTGTTCCAGCACAGGGCTTACTTAAATCTCTCCAAGCCCTCGAGGTAGGCCTTATTATTAACCCCCCTCTTTTTTTTTTTTGAGATGAGTAAACAGGAATAGAGGTTTGGACACTGTGTCTAAGGTCACATCCAGGAGCAGGCATCTCACACAGGGCCAGTCCAGCTTTTCAGCCTTCTGTAACACTGTGACAAAGTTCTGACAGTGGTCATCCTTGACAGCGTGGGCACGGCCAGCCTGATAGCTCAGCAGACTAAAGTGCCTGCTTTGGCAGAACACTACTTTGTTGAGTTTGATCCCTAGTGTGCCATGAGGGCCCCGCCCTTGGGGCATGCTGAGACAGCAATTGACACTGGGCATGGAGGCACACACCTGTAATCCCAGCACCATGTGAGGCTGAAAACAGGATCACCATGAGTCTGATCTACATAGTGAGACCCTATAGATCCTGTATCTCCTGTCCTAAAAAAAAAAAAAAAAAAGAACATGGGCCAAAGGGAATGTGACTTTTCTTTTCTTTTCTTTTTGAGACAGGGTCTAGGCTGGCCTTGAGCTCACTTTTGTACTCCAGGCTGGTCTCGAACTCGCACTGATCCTCCTGCCTTGGCCTCCCAAGTGCTGGGATTACAGGCATACCCAGCCTGTGACTTTCTTTACATCTACATTGTCAACAGAAACTTAATTTTCCTTTGTTAAGATTAGTTTTAACTGGCACACATCTGTATTCTCGCCACTTGGGGAAACCTAGGTAGAAAGGCAGCTAGCTTCTTTGTGAGGTTGGGTTTTGGGTCTTTTTTTTTTTTTTCCCCCTTTGGTCTTTTGGCACCTTTTTAATAGCTGCAACATGGATTTTGGTTTTTTAAAATTTTGTTTTGGTTTTTTAAGAGATGCCAGAAGGAGCCAGGAAGATTGTTCAACAGACTATAATACCTGCTTAGGCAAGCTCAGGTAAGCTAAAGGACTGCGGTTTGATCCCCAGCACCACCAGCTGTGCCAGCCTAGCCCCCAGGGTGGGCTGGGCCAGCCAGAGTCCTGGTGAACTGGGTGCATGCCTGTAATCTCAGCACTGAGGAGGCTGAAAGCAGGAAAATCAGGAGTCCAAGCTGCACAGTAGATCCTGTACTGACCAAATACATTAAAAAAATAAAATAGGGGCTAGTGAGATGGCTCAGTGGTCTAAAGTGCGTGCATTGGAAAGTTTAGGCCACCGCAGGAACTGCGGCTAGATCCCAGGCACCACATGCTGCACTGGCCACAACCCCAGGGCAGGCTGAGCTGGCCATAACACAAACAAATAAATGAGGTGTAAGAAAATAAAATAAATTAAAAAAAAAAAAAAGAAAAGAAAAATTGGGCCTACCCAACAGCTCAGCAGATTAAAGCACTTGCTAGCAGGCACAGGGGCTGGGGGCTTAACCCTGGGGCCTGCTGGGGGGAGAGGGGACCCCCCACTGAGATAGCAATTGAGACTGGGTATGGTGGCACAGGCCTGTAATCCCAGCTCTTGGGAAGCTGTAAACAGGCGGATCACTATGAATCTGATTTAGTAGTAAGACTCTGAACATCCTGTAGACCCTTCCCTAAAATACAAAAAAAAAAGGGGGGGGGGACAAATAAACAAAGAAATAAATAAAATAAAATATACAAGAAGCTTTATAGCTACAAATAAAGCCTGCCAACCTGGCAGAGTGGGGCACCCTGAACCATGTTTAGGCCAGGCTGCTGCCCCATTCTGAAATAACACATAAAGCCTGTTAAGACCTGCCAAAATCAAACAACCACCCTCTTCAATATATGCCCCAAAAGATGACAGGAGATATGGTACACAGATAAGCCAGCAAGAGCTTCCTCAGAAGGTAGGAGAGGTGTAGATCCAAGTGATGTCAGGGCAGGGAGTGTTTTCAGACAGGAAGGACAACATAGAGACACCGAATAAGATCTCCTATTTAAGGACTCCGTGGGCACAGGCACACCTTTCTGGTGAAAGTTGCTCTTGAGAAGATTATCTATCCATCTGTCCATCCATCCATCCATCCATCCATCCATCCACCCACCTACCTACCTATTGATACTATAACTATATATGAAATACTTTTTAAAAATTATGGTTGTGTCAATAGAGAAGGAGACTGGTTTAGAACACACACGGAAATCTTGGAGTGTGGCTGAATCAGAAACCTGTCACAAGCTGAAGACTCTTACTAAGACATGGGTTAATTCAAGTGTAAAAACCAAATCCAAGGCTGGGGGTTGTAGCACAAGGCTCTGGGTTCAACCCGTAGCACTATACCAAAGCAACCCAGCCATTCTCAATGGGACAGTTTTAAGAAGCGTGAATACCCAACAGCTCTGAGCACAGGATTCAGAGCAGGGTCTCCTTAAATTCTTTTGTTTTGCACAGGTTTCTGATTATGTCTCAAAAATCAGAGCACACCACTGGTCATGGTGGTGCACACCTGTAATTCCACCAGTTGGGAGGCTGACAGAGTAGGATCCCTGTGAATTCATGAGTTCAAGACCTGCCTGAACCATACAGCAGGAAGACCTTGTCTCCAGTCAACGGAACTAGGCATTTCCCAATCCCGTCCCTTTCAGGCATTGCTGGTGTGATTGTGAAATGTGTAGTCCTTTTGACTTGGAAATACCAGCATTATTAAGTCCATCAGTCTGTCCCATATATGACGTGAGATAAAAAGTTACTCATTGCTATAATGGTTTCAAGCACAAAGCTGGAAATTACTCAGATATCCATCTTTGCCAGGGGGACAAGGGGTAAGCATGGTGCATCCACACTGAAGCCAGGATCTTGCTAAGTTGTCCAAGCACCTCTCAAACTTGTGATCTCCGGCTTCAGCCTCCTGACCATTGGGATTACAGGTGCCAGCCACAGTGCTGCACTAACTTCAATTTTTGAAGACTGAGGCGGAGCTGTGCGCATGTCCATGGCACTAGAGACTGGATCCAAGGCTTCTGCACTAAGCTACATCCCCAGCCCTAATTTTATTCTGAGTTGTTAAACTGCCCTAGTACGGAGACAAACTTGTGACTCTCTCCTTGCAGCCTCCCAGAATGCTGCGATTATAGGCACACGCTACCCACTCTGGCAAGGCTGAGCACCTTTCTGTATGTTTTAAGTTATCTGTATTTTTCTCCAAACCACTGGTTTGTATCCTTTGCTCATTTACTATCTGCTGCTGCAAAATCTCTTAGCCTAGGGTGTGTGACTGTCTCTGGGAGTCTCGTCACTCAGGGTTAAGAATCATAGGAGGGGTGCATGCCTATAATCCCAGCACTTGGGAGGCTGAGGCAGGAGGATCAGTGTGAGCTCGAGACCAGTCTGGGCTACAGAAGTGAGCTCAAGGCCAGCCTGAACTGCATAGTGAGACCCTGTCTCAAAAAACAAACAAACGAACAAAAAAACCCCCAAAAGACAAAAAGCAAACAAACAAAAAAGAGGCATAGGAGGGGGCTGGCTAGATAGCTCAGCGGACTAAAGTGCCTGCTTAGGCAGGCACAGGGAGTGGGGTTTGACCCCTGGGGTGTTCTGTGGGCCAGGGCCTGGCCCTTGAGGTGTGCTGAGACACAAGTGAGACCAAGTGTGGTGCTGTGCACCTGTAATCCCAGTGCTTGGGAGGCTGAGAATAGTAGGATCACTATAGTCCAATCTGTGCAGTGAGAACCTGTACTAAATACATTTTTTAAAAAAACTGGAGATTTGACCTTGGAAGATACAAAAGACGAATGTTCTGTTATACAGGTCTTGCTTTGACTTGCCCTTAATCACACAGCAGAAAAGCTTAATTATGAGGCATAAAACGCAGAGCTAGATTAGTATGATGAGCTGTAAGAGGCTTATACCAACAGCCTCCAACATTGCTACTTTCACTGGTAACCCACTGCAGTTACGGAACATTGGACTATGTATATAACTTCTTCTTAGTTCAAAGAGATTTTTTTTTTCTTTCCTTACCACTATCGATTAGAAAATTTATCATGTCTACACCTTGTGCTCTATATAACTACTATGAGGACAACAATATGCAATGTGTCGATTATTGTGAATGTACTACTAACATGTTTTGAAACTATTACTGTTATTTATTAAAAGTAAAACACACACACACACACACACACACACACACACACATAAGAGGAAAAAAGATGAGCTTGCTCCAACCTAAGTGGCATACAGAGTTTATTTCACAGATTTTAAAATATTTTATTGAAGCTTAAATGCACATACTGAATATTATACATGCACATGACTATTTGATAGAGGTCACAAACTGGGTACTTTTCTCTAACCAGTATCACTACCACCTCAGAAGCCCCTACCAGCACTACCCTGCATGCTCCCTTCACCATGCCAGACTTTTTTCTTTCTTGTCTTTTCTTTTTCGGTCTTTTTGAACTTGTAATGATCCACCTGCCACAGGCTTCTGGAAGCAGGGGTTACAGGTATGTATCGCCCGGCACACCAGACTTTTTCGTTGTTGTTGTGGCCTGCAGGCTCAGCCTACGCTGGGAGTGGGGCTCGCCTAGCATGTGGTGCCAGGAATAGAACCCATGTCCCTGTGCACTTGCCTAAATTTGCTTAAGAAGGTGCTTTAGACTGTTGAGCTTCTTGCCAGCCCAGCTTTTCTTCTACAGCTTTACTTCGTGATTCTATTTTTCCACCTGAAACCTTTCTCATGTTACCATATAAATTGCAAAGCTCAAATAAATAAATAAATTTCAATAAGGCGCGGATCCATGAGGCTTTGACTCTACAAATTGCGATCCTAGTGCCCCCTCTGCTGGCCATCAGTAGCTACCAGGAAAGGCCCCTTCACTAGTTCCAAGAAGCAGAAGTCCTGGAACTCTAGGTGAGGCAAGCTTATGGGAGCCAGCACACAGGTGAGGCCAAGTCATTCATAATGGCATCACAGAATTCCCCTCCATTCCCTTAAGTCTGTTCCTCAGCATTTAAAAAAATTGAAGCCAGGAATATAGCTCAGCGTCATAAATGCCTTCCTTGGAAGCTCAAGGTCCCAAGTTCAATCCCCAGTGCCAAGAAAAAAAAAAAAAAAAAAAAAAAAAATTGCAGACTATAGTAGGTTTGGAGACTATGAACAGAATGATTGAAAAGATTGACATGTATGAATGTGTTTAAATACTTTTAAATTATTATTATGTTTTGGAGACAGGATCTTGATATGTAATTTAGGGTGGCCATCAATACACTATGTAGCCCAGGCTGGCTTCAAACTTGTGGCAATCCTGCTGCCTAAGCCTCCCAAGTGCTGGGATTACAGGCACACACCAGCATACCTGGATCTAACATTATTATTAACCCCCCCTTAAAATGTTACCCTCTTCTTTGAATACACTTATGCCATCATTTTGTTATTTCAATTTTTTATTATTTTAGGGCAGAGTCTACAGGGTCTCAATACATAGATCAGATTTGCAGTGATTCTCCTGTTTACAGCCTCCCAATTGCTGGTATTACAGGTGCACGCCACCACACGCAGTCTTGATTGCCGTCTCAGTGTGCCCCGCTGCTTTTTTTCGAGACAGGGTCTCACTATGTAGCCCAGCTGGCCTTGAACTCACAGTGATTCTCTCATTTCAGCCTCCAGAGTGCTGGGACTACAGGTGTGCACCACAATGCCCAGCTAGATCTTCTGAATTGTTTCAGAACTTGGACCAAAATTCCTATCAAATAAAGTGGTACCTTAGTTCATGAACTCAGTTCTCACAATTCTGGCCACAAACCAAACTGAACAAGAACCAGATCAAATTTCCCTATCAGGTAAACACTGAATCTAACCACTGAATTGGATCCGGTTCTCACCCAACTCAGTTTTCAACCAGGATCATGGTAAGAATCAAGTTCATGACCTGAGGTACCAATGTAAAGCCAGTTTTTGTGACTTTATCCACCACATCTGGCACTATGAGACTGCAGGCTCTTTTCCCCAAGTTAAAATGACCCTGGAATCAATGCAACCACAAAGAGACATAAATGGGCTTCTGGAACCACTTTCAGGAAGTGGCAAGAATTAAGAGCATGCTCCAAGGAAGCAGAAGTATTTTGAAGACATTAATGACAATGTCTTTTACTGAAATAAATGCTTAAATAGTCACCATTTAGTCATACCATTAAATTATACTTTGTATAAGCAACTAATCCCTATTTCTCTACCTTTTGCTTCTTCCCTGAAAAACAAACATTGTGGTAAAAGGCCCCGTTGCTCAAATCAACAGTTGAAGGAATCAATAGTCACCAGTTCAGGTTTGTCTTCTCTGATGCTGGGAGTCAAACCTAAGGCTTCATGCCCTAAAAAATTAAGTTCATGAACTGAGGTACCACTGTTAAACAAAAACTTGGTGTAATGGATTTTTTTCCCCACCAGTGCCTTTTATTTTGCTCATTCCTTGTAAGAGGCTCTAGACTCCCCACAATCCAAACAGCAGCTCTCTGTACCAACCCCTGCTGTAGCTGCGCCTGTCTTAAGCTCAGCTGGTCATCTCCAGCATGCCCCACCAAAGTCCCTCAGGCCACAGCTGGGGAGGGGGGGACAGGTCTTCTAGTTAGAAGCCACAGTCACTCATCTGATGTGCTACTCAAGACAGCCTAGAACCAACACACTTCCCACCCCATCTCAGCAAGGTTAGAGGATGGGGTGGTACAACTTCTTGCCCAGGGACTGCTCACACCCAAGCTACACAGGACTGATGGAGTTACCTGCAATCTTCTGGCAAGGTCTGCATGGTCTGGGCCAACCCCACCCCCAGCCCGCCACACCCTTTCCCTAGGCAAGAGCTTCTATGGCAAGAGAACTTCAAGCTGAAGCACTATGGGCCTGGCTGGATGAGCATGGCCAACACTGCCAAAGACAGCTATAGCTCCCAGTTCTTTATCACTACCATCAAGACAGCCTGACTCAACGGCAAGCGCGTGTTCAGCAAAGTTCTGGAGGGTATGGTGAGTCCCCCAGCAGACTCTGGGCTTCATCCCATTCTCAAAGAACCCAAGCCACAGGCAGATTCATGTCCCCTAACCTTGGCAGAATCAAGAATAGATGGTCCAGATCCAGCTACTCGGGAGGCTCAGATAGGAGGGTTCTGTGAGTGTGGGCATTTGAGGCTTGTTCAAGCTACTGTGCTGTAGGATCCTGCTCATCACTAGCCAGGCTCAGTGGGGTGCAGCTAAGCATAGAGTCCCCGAGCAGCCATGTAGTAGCTCACTGCCGACACACCCATTCCTCCTCCTGACCTCAGGCTGATCTGAACCTTCACAAAACTCTGCTGGCACCTCAATGTCAGAGCTACAAGAAAATCTGTGTCTTCAGGCTGTATCGTTTCACTCCGCCATTGGTTCATTAGAACTTGGTGCCTTGGGGTTGTGGCCCAGGTGGGACACATGGCAGGACTATCTCCAGGGGTAGCTGTCTTCTGCTGACCAATTATCCCTTCCCAGGAGGTAGTGAAGGAGGTGAAGAGCACCAAGACAGTCAGGACAAGTCCCTGAAGGATGTGATTATCGCAGACTGTGCTAAGATTGAGGTGGAAAAGCCCTTTGCCATCGCCAAGGTGTAGGGTGCCAGGGACCTGTGCCCTTCACATAACCATCTGCACCAGTCCCACTGTCCTCATGTGGGAGCAGGTAGCCTGGCCCAAAGCTCTGAACCACGCTGGTCCAGTGCTGGCACTGAGTGGATCACTTTTTTTTTGGTGTTTTTGAGACAGGGTCTCGCTATGCAGTTTAGGCTGGCCTTGAGCTCACTTTGGTAGCCCAGGCTGGTCTTAAACTCGCACCAATTCTCCTGCCTCAGCCTCCCAAGTGCTGGGATTACAGGCATGTGCCACCATGCCCGGCTTCACCTCACATTTTGCACACCCAATTTTGCAACAAACTACTGGTATCACTGCTGACCAATAAGTGTTTTTTTTTTTTTTTATAACCTGAGCTGGCTTAGGTCTCCTCTGGAAGTCCCCAAGTATGCATCCCACCATCAGGGTTCAGCTGTAAAGGTGGGTGCTTCCTGCCCTATCTCCAGGCTCCCCAACTTCATAAGCTGTGCCTTGACCTTACCATCCATGCCTCCTTCTGGTCTTAGTCAAGACTTGTATGTGTCTCCCATATTTCTCTAAATTGTCTTCCCTTTTCTTCTCATCTCACCCTTCCTTAGCCCCTGCCTGGATGCTAAGACCACCCCAGCTGCCAGCACATGCCGAGTTCAGAGCCTTGATGGGACAAGGCATGGGCGAGTCCTGGGTCCAGGCCCAAGGGTGACCCAGCCCTGGCTCTTGGAGTAATGCTCACACAACTGAGCACGTGACTGCTCACGGCTGGCCCAGAGGCTCCCAGACTCCTTAGGGCTCAGGTGGTAGAGGAGCAGTGTCAGAGTCAGCCTGGGGCGCAGCTAGGGCTGGGCTGCCGCTGAATTCATAGAGGTCCTAGAGCACACCCTTCACCACATCAGGCAGAGACTCTGGGGAAGTGATGCAAAGCTAAGAACCCCTGCAGAAGCTGAGGATGGGTCGATGGTGCAGCTGTGAGCTGCTGGTGTCGATAGGCAGGAATTCCCCCAGGGTGCCCAGCTGTTGGCCTGGGGATCCACTGGGAAGTGTGGGAGTCTCAAGAATTCCAGTAATTCCTTGGGCACATCTTGATTCACGTACAGGATACCCTGGATATGGGCCTCCAACCCCAGCAACGCTGTTCCAGGCTCCTGCTCCTCCAGTTGGGCAGGCGCTTTGACAGGAAGTCAGGCACTTTGTTCAGTTTCTTGATCATGTGGCCTTTCTCCAGGCTCTGCCTAGGCTCCTAGGCCTCTTGCCCCACCTATGGGATGTGAACTTTCAGCATACCGTCCCTCCAGGCGCTACTCAGCAGCTACTTCTCTGGAGCTTGCGCAGACCCCTGCAGGTAGTCTGCGCAGACCATTTCTAAGTAGTGGTCAAGTTCTTATGCCAGCTGAATTGAACTAGTGTGGTGCTGAGTGTGGGAGCCCACCTGAGGATTATTGCCAGCAGCATAAAGACAGAACAGGGGAAGCTTCTGGAATACCATTAGGGATGCTGTTTGGAGAAGCTGTTGGAGACTACTAGTTCTCCTGGGCTGTTCTGCTAGAGGACCTTGTCATACTGGCTTTCCTGATGAACTTTGGAGGAGCTCTGGGCCTCATCTTGAGCACTGCTTCCTGGTTCTGGAGGGGAAGATGGTGCTGTTCAGCCTCATGGAGAAGCTTGTTGCATTGGCTTTCTTGATGAGAAATCGTCTTTCTTCATCACTGGAGGATCTCTGGAGCACACTATTGCTGAGGATGGCTGTGTCACTTTTGGGGTAGCTCTGATGCTTACCTGGAGTGTTGCTTCCTGGCTCCAGTTCAGATCCCTCAGCCTCCTAGCACAGATCCTTCATCTCACTGGCATAGGCTTCCTAGCTTCCACCATTGACCTTTGGGCCTTTCCAGCACATATCTGTGAAGCAGACCTGCATGAAACTTGTTGTGGGCTCCAGGCCTCCAGCTGGACCTATGCGAGGCACTGTTATGAGCTCTAGGCTTTCACTGGGACTCATGTAGGATATTAAGATTCAGCCCCACAGCTAGCATCTTTTAGTAATTAGTGTGGGCAGATTTTCTGCACTTGTACATGATTCTTGGGTGATTTATTATAAAACACTATTATAAAATGTGTCTTGTATTATATTGTTCTCCTTGCAAAAACCCCAAACCATGACATTTGGCATGTCTTTAAATCTCATCCTGCCATTTAAAACTTAATGCTGATTAAATAAGCATTTTATAAATAAAATACTTACAATAAGTCTGTTTGTGGTCACTAACACTGTTTCCTAAATTTATAAGAGATCTAAAGGGGCCCTATTTGTCAGTAGTTATACCCTGTAAATCTGTTAAAGGGCCCTAAATTTTGTCCTAAAAGTAAAAACTAAGTAAATATATATAAAGATTTCTACAGAGCTGGGACACCAATTATTATTGCTAACCTCACTGTATCTTAACTGTATTTGTACTTCCCAAGTGTACAGGCCTTTAAAGATGCAAAACTTAAGAAACATCTTATGATATTGGTGATGTCTATGCTAAAGTTGTTTATGGTGGTAAACTTTTTCATCCACAAGCACCTGACTCTTCCTGTGATCCAGTTACTTGTGATGAAAAGTGCAAGTCAATTCAGTATTAGACAGCTGAATGCTGCAGTACTTTTCAGGCTTACCTTTGTGAGGTTAGTCATATAATTGTGTTCAAACAGCTAAGAGGTCCTCAAGTACTGTGCAGGCCAGACAATGTCAATATAACTGCCTTATAACAGGGCTATGTAAACACTGTGCAGTCCAGACGGTATCACTTGAATGGTTATAGTCTAGGCATTAATAAACTTGGTTTTATTGTTTGTATCTTTTTTCTTTTATGTATTTAGTGCAGGGTCTACAGGTTCTCCCCATACAGACTGGACTTGTAGTGATCCTCCTGCTTTCAGCCTCCCAATCACTAGGATTACAGGTGTGTGCCATCATCAGTCTCAGCATGCCCTGGGAGTGGGGCCAGCACAGCATGTTGGGGAGTGAACCCCAGTCCCTGCATCTAAGTAGGCACTCTAATCTGCTGAGCTATCTGGCCAGCCCTTATTGTTTGTATTTTTAAAGACAGGGTTTCACTATGCAGTTCACAATGGACTCTCCTACCTTGGCCTCCTGAGTGAAGGAATTACAGGTGTGAACCACCACATATGGCTGGCATAATAACTTAGATAGTACATCTATAAACATCCATAAAAGTACAGCTATAAAAGTTCATTTTACCTTAAATAGCACTCTATTAAAAGAAAACAAATTCAGGTAAAAGTTGCTTTATGTCATTTAATATTTTGTAATTAAAGGCAACTAACTAGAAAAAACTAGGAAAAATGCTGTAGGATTGACCTGCTACAAGTATATGCTTAAATTTCTGTGTAAAAAAGTGTAACAGTTTTTTTAAAAATCATTCTCTATAGGGATTTATTGGAATATCAATGACTGATGGAAAACACCAGTTCCATAAGACTAAGGCATTTAATATTTAGAAAGACAGTAATGATAAACTCAAGTACCTATGTAACAGAGTAATAGCATCACTAAGCTTCTCTTCTGGAGGGTTAAGAACCCAAGTTCACAGACCCAAAATTAGAGAAAAAGAAGGGCTACAAGGATAGCCAATATTTTGGCCCTAACCCTTCAAGGTCAGTGAGGACTCAGGACATAAGAGAACCTGTACTATAACATCCTATAACTCAGTGGTGTCCAAAATTTCCTGTTCGAGGAGATCATAGGGCCACAGAGGAAAGGGATCAATGATGTATAGTGTGCTTAAGGAGAGTCACTTAGAGTGAAAAAATTCTCTCAGGCTTTCACAGAGAGCAAAATGGTCAAGCAATGGCCGTGACTCATCTAGATGGCTGACACTGACAAAAGTTCTACAAAATGCTGTACATGGTTTCAAGGTAAATCCTGAGGGGATTTGACTGACCTTGTCAGATATGAAAATTACATTTTGTTATATAGGTCTTGCTTTAACTTGGACTTAACCACCCAGCAGAAAAGTTTAACCACGAGGCATAAAACATCAAGTTAGATTACTATGCTGAGCTGTAAAAGGCTCAAGTTGACAGCTTCTGACATTGCCAGTTCTGTTGATAACCCACTACTATTATGGAATATTGCTGTATGTATACAACTACTTTTTCTTAGTTCAATGAGAAGAAATATCTGTACCAACAGTATTTAGAAAAGTTAACATGTCTGCATCTTGTGCTCTGATCAACTACTATGAAGACAACAATATGCATTGTATCAATCATTGTGGCTGTCCTACTAACATGTTTTGAAACTTTCTCAATGTTATTTCTTATTAAAAGTAATAAAAAAAAAAGCAACTAACTAGAAAGTTATTTTATACTACAATGGGAATTTAGCTCTATTTTTAGATTTAAAATTGTAATAGCTCCAATATAATATCATGATATGCTAAAATGTTGTGCTGCCATTGATCTCAAATTTTCCCTTTAAAGCTTTATAATTATGTTAACATCCTACAAAGACTCTGCTAAGATAACCTATATTGGTAAAAAATATCACTTCTCTTGCCATATTTTACATTTTATTTTATTTTATTTTTTTTTTTTAATTTTATTTATTTATTTGTTAGCTTGTTGTGTTTGTTTGTTACTTTATTTATTCATTTTGTGGCTGGCTCAGCCTGCCCTGGTGGTGGCGCTGGCGCAGCATGTAGTGCCGGGGATCGAACTGCAGTCCCCGCAGTTGCCTGAGCCCTCCTAAGCAGGCGCTTTAGACCACTGAACCATCTCACCGGCCCCATATATTTTACATTTTAAAATGCCCACTTCAATATTACTGTAACTGATCTCTTGGGTGTTCAACAACTGAGACATAAAGACCAAAGCTAAGAAATCTAATTGGGGGCTGGAGAAACAGCTCAGTGGTCTGAGCGCCTGCCTGGCAAGTGCAAAGGTTATGGGTTCAATTCCTTGTATCACATGCTGTGCTGGCCTCAGATACCTGGGCACACTGTGCTGGCCACTGAAACCAGGTGTGGTGGCACACACCTGTAATCTCAGTGCTGGGGAGGGTGAGGCAAGAGGATCATTACAAATCCAAGCTGCACAGTGAGATGCTATACCAAATAAACAGAAGATTTTAAAAATTTAGAAATCTAATCAGGCTAAGAGGGCAACCAACATTTTGGCCTTGGCCCTCCATGGTCAACAACCCAGGACATGAGGCATTAAACAGATCCTATAACTCAAGAGGTCACCCAACCTCTTGAGAAGAAAGATTGTTGGATCCTACACGTCAGGAGCCAACCAATATACACTGTGCTAAGAGAGGCTCATCAATAAGGGAAATGTCTCCTATGCTTCCAAGACAAGCCATATGATCAGTTAAGACCATGACTCATCCCAGCAAAGGACACTGATAGAGGTACTAAGAGGCTCTACACATGGTCCTAAAACTCACTCCTGAAAATTCTTAACTGAACTTGATATAGACAGGTTAATTTTGATTGACACATCTCACTTTAGCTTGGTCTTAAACACTCAGCAAAAAAGTATAACCACAAAGATATGTAAAATCATCATCATCATCATCATCATCATCATCATCATCATCACCACCTTCATCATCATCATCTAGGCTGGCTATGAGGAGCTCTAATTACTACACTGGCCTCCTGGCAGTCTCCAGCTATACATCTTATTACTATTACAGTTCAATGAGGCTAGGAAGCCATAGAGGCAGCTATGGAAGCTCAGCAAGAATCTCTAAATTCCTTAGCTGAAATTGTCCTTCAGAAATGCAGAGCTCTCCACCTTCTTAAAGCTTGTGCACTAGCAAATGAAACCTGTCATCTTTGGATAAATGAGGTAAAAGAAGACCTTAAAACAAGTTTTAAAAAACTATTACAGATGACCTCCATGAACAGGCAGGTCTAAGACCCAGTTAGTTATGATTTTTACTCCAATTTCTTAAAAAATACTGTCTAGCTGAGCCATGGTGGCGCATACCTGTAGTCACAGCATTTGGGAGGCTGAGGCAGGAGGACTGGTGCAAATTCAAGACCAGCCTGGGCTGCACAAAAAGTGAGCTTAGCTAGGTAAGGTGATGCATGCCTGTAATCCCAGCACTTGGTAGGCTGAGGCAGGAGAATTGGTGTGAGTTCGAGACCAGCCTGGGCTACAAAAGTGAGCTCAAGGCCAGCTTGAACTGCATAGACTTGGTTCTCCCTTACTCATCCCAACCTATCTTTCACTCTGGTTGTGGCTGAGCCATGCACTGAAATGTTTTTTCTTTCCTAGAAGCTGTCAAATGCCAAAGGGTAATGTGGATAGAAGCTATGGTAAATGTGGCAGACTCCTTTTACTGAAGTACACTAGATCGACCCTCTGAAGGAGTCCCTAACTGCTGAACCCCAACAGGGCTTTCACTCAAGCCTCCTTTGATCAGCTTTCTGAAACAAATCCCACACTGCTGTCTTCCCTACACCAACTCTTCTCAGCTCGAAAAAGCAAGATTTGGTCTTGGCCCCTTCACCCTTAATGGAAGTTATGGGTACTTCTTCAGAGGGGAAAAATGGAAAGAGTAGTTTATTTAGTTAGCTTATAAGTAAGGCAGCTAACCAGGGGAAGAGCCTGAGATAAGAGCTGGCTGAGCAACCATCTTAATGAGTTAAAATAAGAATTGAAAATGAATTAGGACTTTTGGGGCTAAGTATGAACTTTTTGGGAAATATGGGATGCAGCCCACTCTGTACTAAGCTTCTGAGTTCTGAGGAACTTAAAATGCAAAACTGCCTGTTTTGTTTTCTCCAAAAATTCCAGATTCCTTTAAACTGTAACGTTGGAGAACTGGATTAGAAGCCTGAATCCCCATAGGTCACTTTGAACTCACTGACCGAGGATCAGGAAGACAGCTCAGAGGCTTAAGTGCCTTAAGTGCCTGCCTGACAAGTCCAAGGTCCTTAGTTTGATTCCTGATACTGCAAAAACAAAACAAAAAAAAGTGATTTGGTTGGCCTGTGGTGGTGCACACCTATTATCTCAGCACCTGGGTGGCTGAGGCAGGATTGTTTCCAGTTCGAGACCAGCCTGGAAGAGCCAGCCTGATAGCTAAGCAGACTAAAGTGCCTGCTTAGGCAGAGTGCAGCTGCCTGGGTTCACTTCCCAGCATGCTGTGCCAGCCCTGCCCCCAGGGCGGGCTGAGACAGCGATTAAGACTGGGCGTAGTGGTGCACACCTGTAATCCCAGCACTTAGAGAGGCTGAAAACAGGAGGATCACTATGAGTCCCAGTAGGTAGTGAGACCCTGTAGATCCTGCCCTAAATACAGGAGGAGGCGAAGACCAGCCTGGGCTACAAAGTGAGCTCAAGACCAGTCTGAATTGCATACTGAGACTACGTCTCAAAAAGACAATCAGGAGGGGCTGGGGAGATAGCTCCGTGGCACAAGTGCCTGCCTGGCAAGTGTAAGGTTGTGAGTTTGAACCCTGGTCCCACAAAAAAAAAAAAAAGACAACCAGGAGTTATTCTTATTTCCAATAAAACTCTCCTCAGCTCCAAAACAATGTTGACTGATGATCTATAAACCAGTGGCCAACTGATTAGCTTTCTAATATATGCTTCCCAGATTGCCCTTCACCTCTCTCCTAGTACTCCCTGTCTTTGAGGACTCTCACCTGATCTTGTAGACACCTACTGATATCTTCATAATCTCTAGGTCCAGTCTCAATCCCCTGCTGGAGCTTCAGACTCACACACTTTCCTACCTCTGGAAACCTCTACATGGCTACTCCATTGACCTTGGAAATCCAGTATATTCACACTGAGCTTGTCACACAGAGACATGTCATCAAGAGAAAGTAAGATCACCTGCGCTAAGAGTCTAGATCTGTCACCTTTTGCTCTACACCTCAGGCAAGTTGCCTAACAGATCTTTCTTTCATTTTCCTCATCTTGAAAATGAAGATGATAATCTCACAGGATTATTTTGTGAATTAAAATGAGTTTCCTGGTGCACTGAATGAGCTATAAAACATTAGCTGCTATTATTTTCCTCAGTTTCCCATCAACCAAATTCAATAGATTTTATAGACAGGTAACATCATCCACTTAGTTGTCAAACTAGACAGCCAAATGCCACTGTGGACTTTCTCTCACTGCCCCTCCAGTTAACGTGCTTCTTTATCTCTTTCCAAAGCCCCATCTATACTACTTTGCAATTAGCTTGCTCTCTGAACTACCATTTGTTAGACCACTGCCTACCTGGGTGTGGTTCATGGTATCAGCCTGCAATGAAATCCAAAGTAATCACTCTAACATCCATCATGATGTTACTCCTGCTTTCATCTGTACTTTATGCTCCTTAAGCCCCAAAGTTTTCTACTCCCCAGGAATGGTCTTTAGTGAATGGTGGCACCACTGGCTCTACTCAAGTCAGACATCTCTGTCCAGAAACTTGCAGTCCTCCTAGTCTCTGCAGAGCCTGTTGCTTCCTCACACACTTCAGCTGTGGTTTCCAATCTGGCCAGAATTTTTAATTGGCCTACTTACTCTCAGCTGCCCACTTACTTTCTGAGCAGCTTTCACAATAACATTAACTGCCAACCAGCGCATCACCACTAGAGAACTCATTCATGACCCTCAAGACAAAAATCCAAGCTCTTTCACATGATTTTCCTCCAGGACTGGCTTGGTGTCACTCTCTAGTTCTGGTTCCATCCTCCTTTCCCACTGCCAGATTTTCAAACTCTCTTCCAGGAAGCTGTTGTAGAGGAGAATTCCACAGAGGCATGCAGACTCTGTGGCTCTCCAATGAGTCAGGAGCTTCTCATGAGTGCCTGCACAGCACTGGCAAAGCAATAGGCATTCAGCGAGGTCTGTGCAAAGAGCAAGTAGAAAATAAGAACACAAAAGGCACCCTGACATGCCACCATGTGCACTGGCACAGCTCTCCACTCCTGCAGCCTTCCAAAACTGCACACTCAGTTCTCACACTGTCTTGGTAACATGAAGTATTTCATAACAGGATAATTATGGGGTTTAAACATATTTAAATAGTTTTAACACAGTGAACATTCAATTCCTTTGGCCAAGAATTACTGCATGCCAACTATGTGTTACCCAATAATTTAGGCTATAGGGATATATTGCATTTTCACGAACTCTAATAAGACTGTCACTTCTAAATGCTCACCATTTATTGGAAATTAAAAAGAACTACCAATTAAATCAGGGCACACTGCCAAATATAAGGTATATCCAGATTTTCTGAGCACTAATTTGTGGAAACACATGCACCTTAGACTCAATAAAAGCAGTGATGGAAGAGGTGGGCGTGGTGGCACATACCTGTAATCCCTGCACTTAGGAGACTGAAACAGGAGGACAGATGTGAGTTCAAGGCCAATTTCAGTTACATAACAAGACATTGTCCCAAAAACAAAACCAAACCAAAACAAACCCAAACAAAACAGAAGAGATTAGGAATCTATCTTCAGGTAGGTTCTTTTCTAACAAAGGGACCTGATAATTAATATACAATGACAGATTATAATAAGTAGTAAATGGAAAACTAACACAGGGAAAAGGGATACAGAGTGAAAGGAGATGTTGGGTTAGCTGGGGAAGGCCCTGTGGGAAATAATACAGGCAGGACTTCAGATATGAGTTGTGGATATCTAGTATTCCAGTAGAGGCTGTATCAAATACAAAAGATCCGAGCAGGAAATGTCTGGTGGGTTCAAGGACATGCAAAACAAGCACAGCACACAGGTGGAACACGGTCCAGACCCTGGCAGCTAACTTCCTCAAGCCCATTAGTGTTTCCCATATGAAAACAGGTATCCTTGGTCTAGTTAGGTGACCATAGTGAGTGGGGAAGCTAAGAAAAGTAGTGTAACATCTACCAGGATAAAGGGTACAAAACCAAGTTACTTAGTTTTTTTTTTTTTTTTGTCTTTTTCAGACAGGGTCTCACTACGCAGTTCAGGCTGGCCTTGAGCTCATTTTTGCAGCCCAAGCTGGTCTCGAACTTGCACCAATCCTCCTGCCTCAGCCTCCCAAGTGCTAGGCTCACATGCGTGCACCACCACGCCTGGCTAAAGTCACCTAGTTTTGATTCTTCACTCTATCACTTACAAGAGTGATAGATTACCAATAGGTAAAATTGGATAAATTATCTAAACTTCACTTTGCTCAGTTATAAAAAAGACACAGTAAAAGTAACTGAGTTACAATTTGATTTTGAGGATTAAAACAGATAACACTTTCCAACCATAATACTATTGAAAAAAAAAATTTAAAATTAAAAGACACTAAATGATTGGTTATCACTACTTTTACCCTAAAGTTATCTATCTATCTATCTATCTATCTACCTATCTATCTATCTATCTATCTATCAGACACGGTCTTGTTTTCATGGAGCTGACCTTGAACTCATAAGCTCAGGCAGGCCTCAAACTCACCAGTCATTTTCTTGGTGTGGCCTCCCAAGCTATGGGATTAAAGGCATGCATCATCACACCTAGCAGTCATTTTAAAAAGCATATCAAGGAGCCAGGCATGGTGGCTCACGCCTGTAATCTCAGCACTTGGGAGGCTGAAGCAGCAGAATCTGCGAGTTCGAGACCAGCCTGGGATACAAAAGTGAGCTCAAGGACAGCCTGAACTACATAGTGAGACTCTTGTCTCAAAAAGACAAAGAAAAAAAAAAAGTATATCAAGGTAAGGGATAAATTAACTGAGCCTTAACATAAGGCTACCTTTCTAGATTACCAATAGGTAACACTTTCCAATCAAGTGTTACTGTGTCCTTTACATAACTGAGCAAACTAAGGTTTAGATAATTTGTCCAAGTTTATGTAGCTTATAAGTAACAGAGTTTGAGATTAACTCATGATCAAGGCTGGGATTATGGGTGTGAGTACTACACCCAGCCTCCTGGGAGAGACAGCCTAAATGCAATTTAAGGGAAACAGACTTCCACTCTGTAGCCATTGTTGCCACTGCTACCCCTCCATTTTGCTCTCTCCGTTCTCTGCTGCTGCCATGAAAGGCTGCTCCTTGCCATGTGCCACTCTGCCTTGGAGCCAGCCACAGTATGGACTGAAACCTCAAGTAACTGTGAGCTAAATAAACTTTTCCTTTCTTAATTTTGAGTGTCCGGTATTTGTCTAAGCAATTAGGTAAGAGGAACTGAGACAGCAGTCATACCATTAGAGAAATAAACTTTTTGTTATATGTATAAACACATATATTAGTTTTTGAACTGAGGACCTTGCACTTGCAAGGCAGGTGCTTATGCCACTGAGCTATATCCCCAGCGCCTAGCTCATTTTGCTACTGCACAAAAGTAATATTGCTTGGGAAAGTTTATAAATCTATATGACATAAACTGATCATTTTCAATCCCTTTATCCTCTTCTACCATTCCTTTTCCAGCCCTTAATTCTCTTCCCTATCTTCAAATGTCCACCTTCTAGTTTCCTATCATCTCTCCTTTACTTATATTTTAGGTTTTTCATATAAGGGAAAGCATATATTTAACTAATCTAGTTTAGGGAAAATACATCTTTTTATGACTTTGAACTTGTCTTTTCCAAAATTACTTTTTTAAGCCAGGCATGGTGGTGCATGCCTGTAATTCCAGCACTTGGGAAGCTGAGGCAGGAGAATCAGTGCAAGTTCGAGGCCAGCCTGAACTGCATAGCTAGATCCTGTCTCAAAAAGACAA
>PVKN010008103.1:0-25603 GCA_004027915.1 Capromys pilorides
TACATTTCATTTTCAAATGAAATAGGACAACTTCCATTACTCTTGTTTACTATACATGAAAACCATTCTCACAAGGTAAGTAGTTGAAAGCAACAAAATGTTTTTATTTTTCTAAGATGGACACTATTCTCTCAATTTACTTCCAGAACTTGTCCAGGGGCAAATAATAAATCACAGCATATTTTCTTCATTTTTATTGTTTTTTTTATTTTGAAGAGTAAATATAGCAGAAACAAAGATAGTAAAACAGTAACAAGCAAGAATACATATGGTACAGGATTTTCAAAACAAGAAAAATTTAACATTGGTTGTATTACATATGTTCATCATCAAATCTGTTTAGATTGGTGTAGATATGTAAGATTAGTCAAACAATTAAACATTAACACTTACAATAAACCTTAGTTTAAGGCACATTTTCTTAACCAATGTTTGCTCTGTAAGTTTTCTCCTGAGTAAAAAGCCCTTCATGGAAGACACTGTTTTGAAGACTGTGTTATGACAGTCTCCTTTAAGGTGACACTCACACTAAAGACAACAGTGTGTGCTAGCAAGGAAACAATGGTGACACCAGTTTAATAGGATCCCATTTGTATCAAGTACCCTATGAATGCTGTTTCCCTTAATCCTTCCTTCTTCAAAAATATGAAGTATTATTTCTGTTAATTCTCTTGTTAGACAGGAGAAACAGGCTAAGAGTAGCTCACAAATACGTACGAAATCCTACTATGTCACTGAGGTTTACCCAGATCCTGCACTCCTTATCTCAAATGATCCAGACGCTCTCTCTGCTGATAAATTGGGCAGCAAAACCTCTCCGGGCACATGAGAGGAGCAGTTGCTCACCATAGCACTAGAGAGAGAAATAGCTCAAGGAGGATAAGCAACAGGTTTTTCTTAGTGCAAGAGATGAGGACATCTAGCACCACGGGATATTGCAGATGTATTCCTATCTTGATGGACGCAATCAATTAAAAACCATTGATGTAGAAGAATAATTAAGATACCTTATTTTAAGTAGCATCCAAACAGTTAAAACGTCAAGGTAATAGAACTAATGAAACACAAATTAAATTTAATGGAACTGAAAGTATCTATTTTGGAAAATGTCCCATGTGCTGCTGAATAAAATGTGTATTGAGAAGTGGTTGGGTGGAACATGCTGTGTATGTCCAAGTCCAGTTGTTCCAAGTTCTGGTTCAGTTTTGTGACTTCTTTGCTAATTTTTTATCTGCTTGACCTATCTTTTTGTGATAAAGGGATAAGGTCTCCTGTTAAGATTGTGGTATTGGGAGTAGATCTTTCATGTCCATTAAGATTCGTCTTATATCACTTGCTGCTCCTGTGTTGGGTACATACATATTTATAAGTGTTACCTCTTTGTCTTGAATTTTTCCCGTAACCAGTATGTAGTGGTCTCCTTTATTTCATTTGATCAATCTTGGGTTGAAGTTTAGATTGTCTGCAAACAGAATTGCTACACCTGATTTTTTTTGAGGTACTGGAACATGTAGTATTGTTTTCCATCCTTTCACTTTTAGCCTATGAGTTTCTTTATGAGTTAAGAGTGTTTCTTGAATACAGCATATTGTTGGCTTTTGCTTCCCTATCTACTCTGCCAGTATATTTCTTTTAATTGGAGAATTGAGTCCATCTACGTTGATGGTTATAATTGAAATGTGTTGATTTATGATTGACCTGTCTTTTACTTACTACTGTTTACCCTATTTTCCCTGTGTTTAATTGGTTGCCCTATTTGGGGGGTTCTTTCTGTTCTCATTTGTGGAGTTGAAGTCATTTTGGTCCCCCTCTAAAATATTTTTCAGTAGTCTGTGTAGGGTTGGCTTTGACATCATGAAATTATTTAGTTGCTCCTTGTCATGGAAGTATTTCACTTCTTCTTCATACTTGAGAGTTTTTCAGGTTATAGCAGTCTGGGCTGGAATTTGTTTTCATGGAGGACTTAAAGCACTCTGCTCCATGGTCTTCTTGACTTCATGGTTTGTGAATAGAAATCTGCCATTATTCTGTTGGGTTTTCCTTTAAATGTGATCTCTTTCTTTTTTCTAGTGGCTTTTAGAATATTATTCTTCTGCTGGATTTCTTGACTATTATATGTCTGGGTGTTTTTAGTTCTGTGGTGTTATTTGGAGTTCTGTATGCTTCAGTTACCTGAATGTCAGATTGTTTTCTCATATTTAGAAAGTTTCCTGCTATAACTTCTGCCCATATTCTTTATATGTCATTTGTATTGACATCTTCTTTCTCATTGATTCCTATTAATCTTATGTTGTTCATTTTTGCATCATCTTGCAGGTGTTGAATTATTTTTTCCTGCATCCTTGTTTTTAAGAGATCCTTTCTTACGTTTTCACTAGCTGTGACTGTTTCTTCAAGATCTGAAACTCTATCTTCACTTTAGTTCATACAGTGTTGTCAGCTTATGATTGAGATTTTATTTTCTTGTATATCTCTTTGAAACTGTTTCATGAGATCTATTTCTTTCCTATATTGTTCATTCAGGCAATCCATCATTTTTCTATTCTCCTCTAATTTTTTTATGAAAGTCTTCTTTAGTAACATTTAAGTCTTTCATTATAGTTATTCTTTCTTTCTCTACTTCAGAGATTGTTTCTGCTCTGATCTCCTCTCTACCTTTCTGCAGTTGTTTCCCTACTTTAGATGCTATTAATTTAGAGATGTCTTTTTTTACTTCAGAGGTTATTTCTGGTCTAACTTCCTCATTACTATTCTGCAGTTATTTTTCCACTTCAGATTCTATTAATTCATGCATTTCTTTTTTTTTACTTGAGATGTTATCGCTGATCTGAGTTCCTCTATACATTTCTTCACTTGTCTGTCTACCTCAGATGCTACCAATTCAGAGATTTTGTCTACATGATTCCCGTTTTCTTCCATGGTAGTGTCTCCTGTATTTGTTCTGGCTGGGCTCTGGACCTGAGATTGCAACTTTTTCCTTCTCTTTGTCATTTTGTATGACTTCTTCACTTTGGTGAAGTTATGCTATTAGCACCTATTGAAATTTGGGTCCAGATCCACCCATCTTGATCCCATCCAGATGTGTCTAGCTGAGTCTGGCTGCTGTGCTCAGTTTTTTCCTGCTGCAGCTGGGCACAGGCCCAACTGGTCATCATGAGTGGGTGGGGGCAGAGTTCCGGTGGCTGTCTGGGTGGGAGTGCATGCCAGCGGACAGGTCCTATCTGGGCATGGGCCCAGTTGGTCAGCCAGAACTAAAAGTGTCAAACTAAACATTTATAGGACCTGATTTTATTTTATTTTTTAATTATTCTTTTCTAAATGTATTTAGCCCAAGTTCTACAGGGTCTACAGGGTTTATAGGGTCTCACTATGTAGATCAGACTCATAGTGATCCTCCTGTTTTCAGTCTCCAAGTGCTTGGAGTACAGGTGTCCATCACCAGGGCCAGCCTCAATCACAGTCTCAGTGCCTCAGGGGCAGAGCTGGCAATGCATGCCAGGGATCAAACCCTGGCCACTGTAGGACCTGATTTTAAAAATCAGACTCTACTTTTCTTCTAGACTATATGGAACCAATGAATGTGTAATATGGAGTGCCTCCTCTTCTTCTTCTTCTTCTTCTTCTTCTTCTTCTTCTTCTTCTTCTTCTTCTTCTTCTTCTTCTCCTTCTCCTTCTTCTCCTTCTCCTTCTTCCTCTCCTCTTCCACTTCCTCTCCTTCCTCCTCTTCCTCTTCTTCTCCTTTTGTTTTTTCAAGCCCTCTTACTACTAAGTGATCCCTACTACTTTGACACACATCTATCATCTCCCTGAGCTTGACTTTATGCTTTTTACCAGACGTTGCTTAATCCACTGGGCTATGTGTCTCCTACTTTCATTTCCTCCTCACTCTCACCTTCTAGACCCCGGTTACTAACGTTCACCCAGTGCTTACATTTTAGCTTTGGTAGCATGAGCACTCCCAATTAGCTTCAAGCCAATAGTGATATTCAACTAAACAGAACCACAGACACTATTTAATCCAACCCCTTCATTTGCAGATGAGGAGAAGAAGCCCTCATCTTCTGGGAAGCGCAGCCCAGTTAGAGGAAGAACCAAGACCACAAATCACTTCTATCCCGTTTCCCATGGCTCTCTCTACTCACCAACTCTGAATTAGTCATTTTCCTATTGCTGGGACAAGATTGCTTGCAGACATAATTTTAGAGTAAGACATAATTTTGGCTCACATTTCAGAGGACTCGGTCTGTAGTTTGTTGGCTCTCAGGCAGAAACAGCATGACAAAGAGATACAGAGAAAGGAGGCTGCTCAACCCAGGAAGTGGGTGGGTTGGGAAGAGAGATAGAGACACAAAGAGAGAGAGACAGAGACAGAGCCAGTGAGAAAGAGATAGCAAGAAAGAGACAAAGAGACAGAGAGACAGAGACAGACAGAAATACAGAGAAAGACAGAGACATAGATAGAGATACAGAGACAGAGAGAGACAGGGACAGAGATGGAGACAGGGTGAGAGACAGACAGAGATACCGAGAAAGATAGAGACAGAGACAGAGAGAGAAACAGAGTCAGAGACAGGGAGAGAGTCAGAGACAGAGAGAGAAACAGAGAGACAGAGACAGAGAGAGATAGACAGACAGAGACAGGGAGAGAGACAGAGAGAAACAGAGAGAGAGAGAGAGAGAGAGAGAGAGGGAGAGATATTCAGGGAAAAATACAACGTCAGGCCATGCCTCAGTGCCCTGCTTCCATCTCAGACACACAAGACTTTTAGACATTTTAGATCTAAAAGATGTCTTTTCATTGCAACAAGAAACAAAATAGTAAACTAAACATAGTTGTCTCACAGTACCTGTAGGGACCATATCCCAAGTACCTCAAAATCCAAAACTCAAGTCTCTTAGATAAAGTGGCAAAATTTTTGCCTACAATCTATCCACATCCTTTCATATACTTTATGCCACCACTAGATTATGCATAGTAGCTAATGCAGTGTAAATGTCATGTAAATTGCTGTTATATTACATAATGCCAAGAAAAAATCTGCACATAGTCAAAATGGAAACAATTTTCCTTTAAAGCCCTTTCTTGGCTGGTAGTTTGGATTCTTGGACACAAAACCTAGGGATACAGAGGGGCTAGCTATCATTAATTTGTGTATTACATAATCAGTAAGTAATCCAGAAAAAAGTAGGTGAATCATTAGAACAGATTAAAATTGAGCCTCTGCAAGAAACATATGAGCAAATGTTAAAAATCATTGATCATTTAATAGATGAAGTTGAAACAACAGCGAGGTTCCATCTCACTCCAGAAAGAATGAATATCATCAAGAAAGCAACCAAAAACAAATGTTGGTGGGGCTATGGGGAAACATGAACCCTTCTCCAATGTTCGTACGAGTATACACTGGTTCAATGACTCAAAAAAATAGGATTAGAAGTTATATTCAATTCAGCTATTCCCTTTTTGAGAATCTTTTTGGAAGAATTAAAAAGATCATCCCATAGTGATACATGTGTACCAAGGTTTCTAGGAACATAATTTGTAATGCCAAATCTTAGAAACAACTCAAATGCTCATTAAGGTAGGACTGAGCTTTATACAATGAAGTATACTAGTCATACAGAAGAATAAACTTGAGACATATATAGGCAAATAGATGCGACTTGAGATTATACTCTTAAGTGAAATAAATCAAACTCACATGTGTAAGCCTCAAACTGTCTTTTTTGGTGTGAAAAACTGAAAATGAATAAATACCAAATGTACGATAGATATTGTGAAATAGGAAGAAATTGTTCAAAAAAAAAAAAAAAAGAGGAACTAGAGCATGGCAAAGAGGAGAAGAAAAGGAAAAAGAAAGAAAATAAACCCCAAATACAAGATAGTTATACTATCATTTTGTTTAGTTCATTGACAAGAAAGTCTTGTGCTAATATCACTTGGAGAAATTTTTATGCCCATACCTGGTATTGTGAGTAACTACTTTGAAGATAGCAGTACATAGTGTCTGAATTATTTTATTCTCCTATTTTTCTCATGAAATTTTATTTCTTTTCCATAAAATAACAACATTGATCCTCTAAAAATTGCTCAAATGTGGCTTTAAGTTCTGGTTCTTTCATTATCCACGAGACCCTAAGCAAGCGACAGAATCCCATGTCTTTGTAAAATGGCGGTCCTAGGTCAAGGTACTGACCTGGGATCTTGAAGATACAATCTGATGATTTCAATACAGCTTTGTACATAGCAGGGAATGCAGACCTCAATCTGGCTACGTGCATGAAGTACTGACCCACTTAACAGGGACTTCAGCACCTCACATCGATGAGGAGAACCACAAGGAGGAGAGGAATAACAGAGCTTTGTGCAATTGGATCTGTGATAGAAAGTTAGGGCATGTCTAGGGCTGGCTGGGAAAGGAGGTGACAAGAGCTGAGAAAACGTGCATGCAACAGCTCTCAGGACTCTCTCTGCCTGTGGACTTCTCATATGCTGGATGTGAGACATATGAAAAGGAGACAGTGGCTATCATGTGTCCTCATGGTGACCCCCACACCACTGTAGGGTGTGTTCTGCCCTGTACCCTCTCGTCACCCAAGCTCACTCTGCAGAGCCTATTTTCCCCCTACCCTTTTTATTTTTCCTATTTCTAATAAATGTGGAATTTTGATATAGTGCATGCTTATTTCATTCAGTTCTTTGTTCAGGACCAAGAGGACCTGAAGATCACCTTTGAAAAGAGACTCCAAGGGCCTGTGAGATACCTCAGTGGATTAAGCACCTGCTTTGGCAAGCACAGGGATCAGGGTTTGATCCCTGGTCCAGCATGCCATGCTATCACTGCCCCTGGGGGCACGCTAAGTTGATGAATGAGCCCAGGCATGGTGGCACACCTCTGTAATTCCAGCACTGGGGAGGATCACTATGAGTCTGAGCTGCGCAGTAAGACCCTATACCAAACACATACAAAATGAAAAAAGAAAAGAGACCCTAGCACCCTAGAATCTAGTGTCAGAATCCCTGCTCACTGTTGGTAAGGATTTAAAATGTGTGGTTACTATAGAAAATATGATTCAACAGTCCACTTCTGGTTATGAACTCCAAAGGATTCAAAGTTGCGTCTCAAGCAATGTTTACACAGTAATGTCCATGGCACCATTATTCACAATATCTGAGGGGTGGAATCAACCCAAGTGTCCACTGACACACAAGCTGTGGTCCTTACACACCTGGGAATATTACTCAACTTCCATAAGGAAGAGAGTTCTGACAGGAAGCACAATAGACTTCTCTAATGCTATCGTGGACTCCGAGGTCGTCTCTCTGTGCTGTACCAACGTATGTGAGATAAAACTAGTATTGTCCCTCAGTGCTCAGTTTCCTCTTGTTGCATTAGCAATAGAATTTTACTGGATTTCTCAGCCTCTGTCTCAAAGGTGAGGTCATATGACTAAGTGCTGGCTGATAGAATAAGAATGGAAGCAGGGTTCACCATGCTGGGTTCTACACCATGTGCTTCTCTATCTCTTTCCCCTTCCCAGAGGCCAATGAACAGTGAAAGGGTGGAAAACAAAAAATCCGTTGTTCCTGAAGATTAAAACCAGAGCCTGAACTGATATCTCAAGAAAGGCACAATACCTAGGATGTTTTTGTTACAATCTGTCAGCCTAGATCTAATTAGTATATCAGCGCTCGGCTTTCACACTATTTCGGCTGCTTCAGAGGCTCAGGATGTATGATTTGCCTTCAGTTTTGTGTTTGTTTTCCACATAGAAAAAGAAGTGACGGGGAAAAAAGCACAATGCCTATGTGAGCCAAGCACGTCCCCATGTAACCCTGTCAGTTATGCATAAAGTTGGTTAGGCCTGTATTTCCTGGCCACTCTTAACTATAAGGAAGTCCACTGGCCTTCCCCCTCCTATGCACATCATTGATTGCAATAGCAGGAATTAAGCAGTGGTACTCCAGCACTTAGCCACATCTTTAGCCTTTTTTTTTTTCAAGGGTCTTACTATGCTGTTCAGGCCAGACTCAAACGAACCTATGATCCTTCACTCAGTAATGGTGGCTTGAGCTGCCAACCTCGGGCTGAAAGTGTAATCCTTAAACTGGAAGTTCTCATCACATGCCTTTGGATTATAAATGAATAAATGTATAGAGCCAAATCAACTATATATAAAGAATAAATATAGTAACTAATAAGCATTTAAAAAATAAAAGCTGGATTGCAAAGTATTAAAGAGAAAGAATACATGGAGGATAGAATATATATAAGCAATTTGGAGGAATGTTTCTTCTCATTTTTGGAAATGTTCTAGCTATCAGCTATCATTACAACATGTGTATATTTTCCAGCATTGCTCAAAGGTTACATTTCTTAAGTTTGTGGTAGATTTGGTAAGAACATAGGGTGGGTTTATTTTTAGCATTCTTTGCAAATATATTTCTCTGTCATCAGAATCAGAACTGTACCATCTGTGCATTATGCAAAACCATATCCTTTAAAAAAAATTTTCAGTCGGGATCTCACTAAGCAGTCCAGATTGGCCTTGAACTCACTATGTAGCCCAGACTGGCCTCATACTTGAAGTGAGCCTCTTGCCTCAGCCTCGCGAGTGCTGGGATTACAGGCATGCAACACCATGTCTGACCATCCACATTACTTTGTGCTCAAGAAAATTACCTGCATCTTTAAAGCTGCCTGAATCTATCCTTCCTTCCTTCTTTCCTCCCTTCCCTCTTCCCCTCCTTCCCTCTTTCCCTCCTTTCATCCTTCCTCCCTCAAACAGTTCTGGGGTCCTCATAGGCACTTGGAATATATAAATAAACACAAAAATAAACTTCTCTGGGTGTGATCCACTATATTCTAAACAGAGGAACCAAATAATAAAAATAAACAACAGACTAGTAACTATGCAGTATGTGTGCAGATTATAAATGCAAGGGTAAAAATATTAAATAAATAATTAGAATAAGGGCAATCAAGAAAGAATATCTGAAAGAGGGATAAAAGGTGCCTGTGACTATAAAAAAAGAAGCTTTTTTGAGATAACAAACATTTGAAATGGTGAAAGAATTCTATGAACCTGCGAAAGAAGTCTTCAAGTAGAGGAACAAGAGCAAAGGCTTCAACTGAGAGGCCTTCCTGGGGTGCTCAGAAATGACCAGGGGGGCCAGTGGACTGAAACCAAGGAAGGCTTCACATGGGAGAAGACGCTTTAAGTTGACTTTGAAGAATGTGCTTCTTAGTTAAAGGACCAGAAATTCCAGCAAGTGAAAGCTGTCTGTTTGTCTATCTGCCTACTGGGACGGCACACCCACCCTACCTGCTAGGTCACAGAGTCCTTTAGTTACATACTTAGTCATTCTTTTGGCCCCGGTCTCATGCTTCCACTCCATTTCACCCCACCTAGGCCCATGCCCCCTACACTACCCATTAAAAAAAAATCCAACTCAATAAGCTACACTCAGACTCCATTGCAGTTACTCCAGAGATCTCCCTCTGGAAGCTCCGGGAAGTCTTGCCTGGAAACCCCAAATTCATACTGTGGTCTTTCTTGGGTTGTCGCCATTACCTAACAGATGCATTGCTTACCAGAATAAAATCCAGGGACAAAGAAATTAATAGCTGTTGAGTGCACAACTAAAAATAGCATATTCTACAGCAACAGAAATTTCTATAGACAACAGGTTTCCACATAACAAGTCCTTACTGAAAAAGAATGACAGATGATGTTATTTATTAGTACCACTGTATAGTGACTTCATGAATCCATTGTACAAATACTACCATCTACCACTTTTTATGCATTTTCTAATATTTACTGGTACATGTTTGCAACATATAATGATTATATTCCTCATGGGAAGTTGGCATACATCTTAACTCTGTTTTTCATTCTGATTCTCTTCTGTCTCTCCTCTCCCTTTCCCTACCTTTCTTTTTTCTGTTTTCTTTTCTTTTTTCCTTTTTTTGGTACTAGGGATGCTGACCTTGTGCTTGCCAGGCAGGTGCTTATGCTACTGAGCTATATTCCCAGCTAACTACCATTTTTTAATTTTTCAGTTTTTTATAAGTATTTTCAAATGATGAATTAAATTTTAAATTTTTCACACAGATATTTTAGTATCGTATATCTCATTTTTATTTTTTATGATTCAAATTTTCGTTGTATGCCTCTGCACTACACGGATGCATGAATAGATTTGTTTTTTGGCATTCTCTCTTTATCTTCAGCTTCTCCTTGTGCTTATTGAGCCGATAGCTCATGGTTCGTGTCTTCTTGGGCCGCAGGTTCAGAGGCGTGTACTTCTTGCCCGTGTTATGTTTCCTGGCGTTTTCTTTCTGGGTCTGGGTGATGACAGTGAGAACACGGACGATGGATTTGCGGACAAGTCGGATCTAGGAGACGCCGCATCGTCACTTGGGCGACGCGCAGCTGTGACAGCTCCACCTTCAGGTCGTCCAGCTGTTTCAACAACTCTTCTTTCCTCTTGCCGCGAAGATCCCGAGCCTTAATCTTAGCCGTATTGCAAAAGAAGCCGCCGCTGCAGCCTGCTCCAAGAGAAAACTCTCTCTTTATCTTGAATTTCTGCTTGTACTTGATTATTTGATTATTTGTTTATCCCGTTGACTTTCCCATCAGAGTGGTATATTTTTCATTATAGAGGTCCTTTAATTCCTTGGTTAGGTTAACTCTAAGCACGAAATTTTTTCTGATGCTATTATGAATGGCATTCATTTTTCCCAATTTCTTTCTCCGTGAGTTCATTCATTATGGGTGTACAGAAATGCTATTGACTCTTTTGTGTTGATTTTGTATCCTACTACACGACTAAGTTTGGTGATCACTTCTAGAAGTCTTTTGGTGGACTTCTCCTGGATGATATTGTGGGTGGTATTCCGCTGTGTATGTATACTTCATGTTCTTCATCCATTCATCCTCAGTGATGGACACTTAAGTTGGCTTCATATCTTGGCTACTGTGAATAGTGCCACAATAAACACGAGAGTATGCATGTCTCTTCAACATGCTGGTTTCATTTTCTTTGGATATATACCCAGAAGTGGAATTTCAGAAGCATATGGTAATTTTATTTTTACTTTCTCAAGCATCACGATACTGGTTTCCAAGATGGATGTACTAACTTACTTTTCTGCCAGCGGATGACACCACTTAATTTTAAGAACCATATCATTTTAATAATGGTATTATAGGATAAAAGCACACTGCATATTCTTGTTAGCTGTGCACATTAATATATCTTTTTTTTATCCCAGAAATCATCAATTACGTAGAAAAAGATATTTTTAGACTAGATAACATATGGTATTCAAAAAGTTCTTTTAGCTCTTCTTGCACAAACTGCCTCATTCTTATGTAAGTATATGCACACACATGGGTTCACAAATCAAAAGACAATATTTTATCCCAGTGCTCTTTGACAAACCATATTATACACCTTGAAAGAAAAATATATTTCAATAAATACAATTCCACTGAACTGTGGCAAAGTAGTGACCTCATGTGGACACAACCTGGCTTTCCTGGGTCCTGCTAGCCTTTTACTATCTTGAGTTAGACCTAAATAACTTGTTAAGCATTTGTGTTTGGGTATGCCAAATTCCTAAAACCTTCAAAAACACAAGGAAAGAAAGTTCTTCCCCAGAAAAACCCATCTCACCAGCAGTGGGTGCCTGCAGCTGCTTGTCTATCTCGAAGAGAGGAAGTAGAACTGTAAGACAGAGCATGTGTGTGTCAGTGGATGGACCCTGGGGACAGGCGCCGTGAGTCACTGTTTACTCTTCTCAGCTCCTCTAGAGCTTTCCAAAGCATTTCCTAGAGGTGCTGGAGAAACCAGCAAGGCAGGAAATGGAGCTGCACTGCTAAGAGGGTTCCCTGCCGTGCAGGTGTAGGCCTGAACCAGACCCAGAAGAGTCTCAGGAGTTAGGGAGGGCAGCTCTTTCCAGGGACACCATAGCCTTTGGTCTCATTGGTGTCCACCTGCATGTGATAATCTTCCCTCATTCCTGCACAGAACACCTCATGGTGTGACAACAAAGTCTATTCTCAGATATGATGCAATTCACTTGAATTTGGGCTGCTTTTCTTGAAAAAACCATTTTAGAAAATACAAACAGGAACAAAGGATCTTTGTAGGCCATACCAGGAAGAGAAGGCTTAGATTTAAGTCCATGGGAGGCAGCTACAAAAATTCAGACCACTGCAGAAAAAAAAATCATTTGCTGTGTGTGTGTGTGTGTGTGTGTGTGTGTATCCAAAGAGCCACAACCACACCCATCAGCCAAGATTGACCTGCGACTGAAGAAGGTCAAAAGACAAAAAACGACATATCTATCTCAAAAGCGTTCTGCACTGGCCAAAAGAGTGAAGCTAAGGGACCTCATTCAATGAGCCCTTGGGCTCATTGGCCACCCTTCCCACACCCTTACAGGTAGGCTCCTGGTCTTCTGTGCCCTCTGAAGATCTTCAGAGTGTAACTAGAAAGTGCCTGGGAGGTCGCTGTATGTATCATGGCTACTCAAGATCTGGAGTCTGCCATCATCAGAATGCTGAGATCCACGGAGTTGCACCAGATGCAACTCACTTGCTGCCTCCATTTGGAATTTGGCTTCAGGAACTGTGGGCTTCCAAGCTCAGTTAGTGCCATAAAGGTGCCAATTATGTCATTGTAATGCTGGCTGATAATCTTGACCTTTTCTCCTGCAGGGAGCTTCAGAAGAGTTACTGACTCCTCCAGTATCCTCTTCACTACTGATGAGGTTGGGCTGCTTTGTAAAATTGCATTCCACATAGTCCAGAGGGAAAAGATGATTAAACTGTTGTTGACAATTGCCTGAGCCCTGGGCTCAGTCAGGTTGCCATGTTGGAAGACTCAGAATGTTGGCAATAGAGCCGGGTGTGTTAGTGTACACCTGTAATCCCCATATTCTGGGAGAGTGAGGCAGGAGGATAAATTTGAATCTATCTTGGACAATTTAGTGACTTAAACCTAGTCTCAATTTAAAAAAAAAAAAAAAAAAAGTAAGAAGGGGCTAGGGATTTAGCTGTGCAAATGCCCTGCATTCAATCCTCACTCCAAAAAGAAAAAAGAATAAGATAAGCAGGAATTAACAGTGGTAATGTAACTCCTAGTATTGTGTATAATATTTAAAATCTTCCTGCTAGGATATTTAGGGATCACTTCATATTTCCTTTCTGCTGGAATCACTCTTCCCCTCCTCAGGGTTTGAGTTCCTTGTATGGAAACTCCAGGGAAGACAGATCCCAGCCCTGGTTTACCTGACCCCTTTTTATCCGTAATCCTAGAGTTTAAAACTCATCTGGGGTTGGGGATGTGGCTCAGTGGTAGAATTCTTGCTGTATATGTACAAGGCCTTGGGCTGGGTTATCAACACCAAAAACAAACAAACAAACAATAGCAACAACAAAACCCTCGTGATTTCTTATGTCCTGGTTGCTTCTCTCCATAAGTGGGGTTTTGCAGTTGAGGTGTCTCAGTGGTACAAAGTAGTGGTGGTGAACTTATGCCATGTGTGCAAAGTGGGCCCAAAGAGCCCTCCCTGTGAGCCAAGTTGCCCCAGCATTACCCCAGCACCTGAGTATCAGCTAACAGCACCACACAAGGCCATGGGCATGCTCAGAAAGGCACCAGGTGATGACATCATGATCTGCAACTCATTAGTCAAGACTCGTCAGTGCTTTGGCATGGTTGTTCAGTGTCCAGATTGAATGACGGTGCGGACCCTTTGCAATAAGTGGGTTTGGGGTTGTAGTTGGGCACTTGGTCTCTAAAAAGGTCACCATCACTGGTATAGAGTATAAGAACCGAAGCTGTCCAACAGAGCACTTGCTTATAGTCCTGATTCTACTCTACGGAGATGTGCACCTTGAAGAAGCTCTTGATTTCTCCAAGGTTCTCCTGTTTCTTTTTTAAGGAGCAAAAATGCAAAGACTTTCATATTTCTTTCAACATTAGCATTCACAATGTCACTGTTCTACCATATTTGCCTGAAAATAAGACCTAACTGGACAGACATCACTGGAAGTAGACTTGGCTACTCACTACCATGAGATGCGCAGTGCTGTGCAGAAGACAGTACCTCACCATTCTCACTCAGTGGTTACTTCGTAATGGCAGGCAAGGCTCATCAGGGCTGGGGTTTTCTTTCTTTTCTTCCTTGTTTGGTTTTATTTTTGAAGAAATGAACTGTATCTTATATTTTTCTTCTCTTTTTCCTTCATCCTTCTTCATTCTTTAACCCATTAGTGATGTGTCAGCCCCTGCCAGTGGTGCACTGAGACAGCGATTGAGACTGGGCATGGGCTGAGGAGCTAGCTCATTAAAATAGTGCTTGCCTGGCAAACACAGAGTCCTGAGTTCAATCCTCAGTACTGAGAGACAGAGAGAGAGACAGAGACAGAGAGACAGAGAGAGTGAGAGAGACAGAGAGACAGAGAGAAAGATTGGACGCAGTGGTGCTTGCCTGTAATCCCAGTGCTTGGGAGGCTGAAAACAGGAGAATCACTACAAGTCCCATCTATGTAGTGAGACCCTGTAGATCCTGTCCTAAATACATAGAAAAAAAATTCAAATCCTCCTATTTATAACACAAAAGACACTTGAGTGGTTTACAATGAATAAAGAACAAAACTACTACAGTGCTGCTGATTCCAAATAAGTAGTAGGAATTAAGTGGACTGCTCTACCAGAGTTGTCCCGACAATGTACTTTGCGAGAAAGTGCAACACATGTCCCCAGCAGCAAAATGCTGCCAGCAATGCTGGCACTAGTGATCTTGTCTTAGCTGATGTTGACTCCACACTGTCTAACATCTATGTGGCTTCTGGCCACTTGCACATATAATTCATGCTTGGATCAATGCATTCTTTGCACCTGCCAGTGGAGTTTGCTACCTGAAGCTGAATTCATGAACTATCATAGAAACTATTTAAAAAATAAATGAAACCTAAATTGTGATGGAAATGGGGAGATATGGTGTAAGAACAAATGGCCGACAGCAGGGGTGCAGCCAAGATTCAGAAAGTACTGCATCTGGATAGGAAAAACAAGTAGAATTCTACCTTCTGACTGTCCTTCACATTATTTGTGCTTCTCTTTCTGGATCAGCTCTGTCTCCTAACCAGTACAGTATCAGCTGCAGCACACAGCAATTATAGGGCCAACCGTGTTCAGAGGCTTGTTTCCTCTCCCCTCCCTCCCCTCCCTTCCTCTTCCCTCTCCTCTCCTTTCCTTCCCTCCCCTCCCTCCCCTCTCCTTTCTTCTTTGCCTCACCTCCCATCCCATCCCTTCCCTTCTTATCTCTCTCCCTTCCCTTCTGTTTATACCCTCTTTCTCTCCTGCTACTCCCTCCTCCTCCTCTTCCTCCTCCTTCTCCTCCTCCTCTTCCTCCTCCTTCTCCTCCTGCTCTTCCTCTTCCTTCTCCTAGTTCTCTCCCTCATCCCTCCTTTTCCCCAGTGCAAATTCATGCATAAAAGACTCGGTTAGGTCCACAAAGTCACATCATATATATTTTGCTGCTTCATTTCTACTTCTCAAATTGTGAGAAATTAAGGGCATTCTTGCAAAGTGAACAGTCACTCAGCAATTAACTTCAAAAGAATCACTCTAACATAAGCCTTTTTAAAAAGAAATTTTCAATTAAAGATGAATTCCCAAGACATCTACCACCCAGATTCAATAAAAATCACTGCTTTTGTTACTCTAATTTCACCTGCATTTTCTTTCTTACTTTTAAAAATTTTTTAAAGTTTTTTTTAATGCATTTAGTACAGGGTCTATGCGGTCTCACTACACAGATCAGAATCATAGTGATCCCCCCACTCCATTTTCAGTTCCCAAATGCTGGGATTATAGGCACGTGCGACCATGTCCAGTCTCGTTCACCATTTCAGATCCCCCCAGGGCCGGGTTCATCCAGGGATGGAACCCAACTACTGTGCCCTGCCTAAGCAGGTGTTTTAGTCTGCTGAGCTATCTGGCCAGCCCTTGATTTGATTATTAAACCTCATAATTATTTTCTGACGAGAGAAGTCAGTCCACCTTCACTCTGTCTTCTCCTTTTCTTCTTTTTCTTCTTCCTCCTCCCCTTCCTCTCTCCCTTTTTCTTTCTCTGCTCCCCGCTAAATTCAAAATGGCTGCTTTTGAACCCTGTTATAAAGTGCCACCTAAGGAATCTGGAGTCCTAACAGTGCACCCTCATATACACAATATGTCATTCTGCTTGCTAGACATGAGCTGTTAGAGTGAATGTCAACATGGTAACTTCTATACTTTTCACAAATTTAAATGGGGGTACAGTGGAGGATATTTACAATAAAAGAAGGCTGTCACGTATTTAGCTTATTGGCTCATTTCACTGACCAGAGAACTACACTGTACATGTGGACAGGAAATGGTATCTGGTCTCACAGGATGGAGCACATAGAAAACCTCAATGTGTGAAATGCCAGATATGTAGTGTGACTTGGTTAGTGTCAAGAAATTGAAACACAATCTGCCTTTGCCAACAGTAGAGTCAAAACAGGGCAGATGGAAAGGATCTATACATGGCTATGGAAGGAAAGGGGGTACTTTATGCCCCCATTAGCAGTCTGAAGGTGAGAAGGACTACAGTCCTCACCTCCTGCCTTTCTTCATTAGGAAAATAATGATGAATGAGAGAACCAGGGGGAGAGAGGGTGAAAGTCATTTCCAGCTTTCAGATTCTGCTGTAAAATCTCTAGATACTGGAACAGAAGTCTCCCATTTATGTAAGTTCACTGTACAAAAGTCAAATAATACAAAGCCATGTAGAATAAAGTAGAAGCTCTCTAAAATCTCACAATTCAAATATCATTATTTTGACAAAATTCTTTCTGGATTTTCCCTATGCATATATACTCAGAAATACACACAGGTATAAATAGAACCACTTGAACTGCTGATATCTAGTTTTTTTTAAGCTCAAAATATATCATGGGCATCTTCCTGCATTCATGATCGTGTATATAAATAGGCTTTACATGATTTTATAGTATTCTACTGATCAGATGTAGTATGTAAAACTATACTGTATCTTTTTTAATGGTGTAGCAATAATTTTGATGCTTATATGAAAATTTATCCACACTTTCTTTATATTAAAAATACAGAGATTTTTGGTCAGAGGGCTATACATTCCAATTTTGCATATATTTACAAAATTATACTGGTTTCCAAATATTGTACTACTCTGCTGGCTACATATTTTGTGTTATATTATGGATAAATGTCATCATTGACTAAAGATACAGATTTCTGGAGTTTGTCCCACCCAGAGTGAGGTCCAACTTATACCTACTGAAAGTTTAAGGACCAAAAGGATTTACCAAGAAAACCTCAAGATGCAAATATATAAACTCAATTTATCTGACTTATATTGTAGCAAAAAACAAAAAGTGTTCTGCCCATATAGTTTTAATATTAAATGTAGAATGTACAAATGTCTAATTTAAAATATTATAGTTAATAACACATGACATATGACCAAGGTGAAAAAGAGATACATGTAATTTTTCCATTAGTCTAACAATATTAACACAAAATGTACTATTTCTCTTAAGGGTATTTTATAAAAGATGTTTTGAATAGATTTTTTTTTTGTCTTTTTGAGACAGGGTCTCCTTATGCAGTTCAGGCTGGCATTGAGCTGACTTTGTAGCCCAGGCTGGTCTTGAACTCACACTGATCCTCCTGCCTCAGCCTCCCAAGTGCTGGGATTACAGGCGTGAGTGACCAGGTCCAGCTTGAATAGATTCTTAAACAAGGATAATGCAAAATCAACATTAAAATGAATGTTTTAATATACCAATAAAAGACTAGCTAAGAATGAAATTATGAAAATAATTCCACACACAGTGGCTTAAAATAGTAAAATACCTGATGATCAATTTTATCAAAGAGGTAAAAAACCTCTACAGTAAAAATTTCATAATTCAAAAGGAAGACATTTAGGAAGACAGGATAGAGAGACCTTCTGTGTTCATGGATTGGCAGAACTAATATTTGTTGAAGCAGTCTTATTACCAAAAGCAATCTACAGACTCAGTGAACTCTTCATCAAAATCCCAATGACACAAAGCTATACCATAAAGCTACTGTGATAAAATCAGCATGGTGCTGGAAAAAAAAAAGACCCAAAGATCAGTGGAACAGATCAAAAGATGAAGACACAGCTACAAGCATACTCATCTATCTTATCTTTGAAAAAGGAGCCAAACATGTGCACTGAAATAAAGATAGCTTATTTAATAAATAGTGCTGGAAAAAATGGCTTCCTGGGGCTGGCCAGATAGTTCAGTATATTAAAGCACCTGCTTAGACAGACACAGGGACCAGGGTTCAATACCCAGCATGCTGTGCAGTCCCCACCCCTAGGGTGCACTGAGATGGTGACTGAGGTTGGAAATGGTGTGCATACAACCACAGTACTTGTGAGGCTGAAAACGGGGGGATCACTATGAGTCTGATTTGTGTAGTGAGACTCTGGAGACTCTGTACAAAATACATTTTTAAAAATGGCTTTCTGCTTGCCAAAGACTAAAACTAGACCCATGTCTATCACTACATGCACTAAACTAAAGTCAAAATGGATCAAGTATTTCAATATTAAAACAGATACACTAAATCTACTAGAAGAGAAAGTAGGTAGAAATGTTGAAAACATAGTAGACAGATCAAGAACAAAAACCAGACTGCATCAGAAATACTTCAAAGAATCAACAACTTGTAACTCATCTTAATAAAAAGTTCTTACACATAAAAAACCACCAACAGAGTGAAAAGAAAACCCACAAATTGGGGGAAAAATGATCCAACTGTCCTTCAAACAAAAGACTTTATCTAGAACATACACAGAATTTTTAAAAATTCAATCCTCCCACATTGAAAGACCCAGTACAAAAGTGGGAACCTCAGGTGAACAATCCCTTCTTTGATGAATAAATAGAAATGAAAAATAAATATATGAAAAAATGTTCAACATCAGTGGTCATGAGAAAAATGCAAATTAAACCAACAACAAGATCCCATATCATCCCAGAACAAATGGCTATCATCAAAAATTCAACAAAAAACAGATGCTAGAGAGACTGTGGGGAATAGGGTTCATTCTCTACTGTTGGTAGAAATATAGACTGGTACAATCACTGAAAATCAGTATGGAGATTCTTGAAGAAACTAAGATTAGAGATCCAACTCAACCCAGCTAATCCCCTTCTGGGTATTTCTCAGAAGAATTAAAAACATCAAACCACAACAATATATGTGCACCCATGTTTATAGCAGCACAATTTCTAATAGCTAAATCTTGGAAACAACCCAAATGCCCATAAACTTTGGAATGGATAAAAAAGATAGGGTATTTTTATACAATTGTAGTACTCAACTATGAAGAAAGATAGACTTGGAACTCTTAGTGCCTGCTGAATGAATGTGTGAGTGAATGGAATGGATAGCATAAGCATTAGGCTCCTCTATCACCAATACTGGAAAGCACTGGTCATGACTGCTGATGAGGCCCTCACTTGTGGTTCTGGGGCAAAACAGCTGATCCACTGTAGCTAAGTTGTGCCTAAGTCTCCATGACAGAGATGCTTAGGCAACATCTAAATGGTATCTCTCTGAGGGGCACCCACCCTTACTCTGTTGTGCTGTTGTCCAAGGATGCACAACACACACATAGGAAGTCAGATAGGGGAATTAATTAGTCAAAACTCACAGTCCCTGACTACACACAAAAAGGACTTTCATGGAGTTAAAAATGAAACCAAACTGCTCCCTTACCCTAATTCAAAAGTGGTAAAAGGAGACCCATTCTTCCTTAGAATTCCACTTTGGCAAAGTTGTTGGCCATGGCAGTTGCTGCCAACACCTATAGCTTTGCTCCTGACTCCTACTTCCAGTAAGCTGAACTGATTCAAGCTAGCAATAGCCTGAATTTGACTATACAGACCCTTCCCCCAGGACCTTCTGCTTCACAGCTTCACCTATCCTGGTCACATGGCATCACCTGGAGCCTATCTAAGAAGACCGCCAACAATTCTTTCTGAGTTTCACATGTTGACTGAGGAAAAATTGGACTGTCTGCCCTAACAAATGAGTTGTCATGGCCTTTCCCAGAGGTTGCCCCACCTAGAAACTTAAAATCTGTCAAGCATTTCTTAAAGACTTCACATGGGGAAATGGGAGGGGGAGGTATTAATTACTGCTACCTGGAAACCTGATAAAAGAAAAGAATCCAATGTCCTTAAGAAAATCCAGTCTGATAGATGACCATATCCTCTGGCTATGAGTTACAAAAGCTATGGAAACAAAATTGATGCCTACTCTGTCTGCATGACACAAAGAAAACCGACTATTCAGACCCACCTCAACCTGAACTTCTCTTCACCCTGTTGGGCCTGGATGGATAGAATAGACCAATCTCTATCAAATCAGGCCCCTGAAAGCCTACCGTTATTGCAAAAGTCAGGAAGAAATCTGTGACTATCCTGATGGACAATGATATAGAGCTCTCCACCTTCAAAAATTCCCTCTGTCAAAAAGTTACCATCTCTGGGGCAACTGGTCCTCTTGCCTCTCTCCACTTCTTCCAGGAACAAATTTGCAGCCTTGGAGGGCATCACCTGTGTAAGCTAGCCCCCATAGTGCTTCTGGGAAGAGCCCTCCTCTTTAAGTTAGAAGCGACTACCTCCTTTGCACCAAGCAAGTCAGTCTCCCTGCCATTTAACCCTGCACTTTCACCTCTGACTATTCTCTAAGAGGTGGATGATGCCTGCATCAGCCTAAGACAGATAACCGAAACCCTAGAGTTCTTAAAACTCTGCAAAAAGATATGGGCTAAAACCTCACCTTCAGGACTGGCTACCAACTGTGCTGCCTCACTGTGACTCCCATTTGTGTCAGATATCATGAGAAACATACCTACGCATCCAGGCACACATGCGCCTGATAGACTGCCACCATGGACAAGATCTCTGTGCTGTCAACAATGCAACCATCACCTCGAACTCTGTGGTTTACAATCCCTACAACCTTTTCAAACTGTTACCCAATTGCCACATGGCTTTGAGAACTCACGTACTATTTTCAGCGAGGCCTTAGCAACAAACGTGGACACATTTCCATCACCTTCTCTCTGGAACAACTTGTTTCTTTGTCATTACAGCTGTATCACAGCCCCCCAAGAAAGAATAAAATATGAGGCTTCAAAAGTCCTGGAGAGCACAACATTTTGAGTTTGATTTTTGACATAAAATGTTTATAGACTGTCAAACTGCTAAAGTACACCTTTCCTGCCTGTGAAGCCACTTCAAAATCTCTGAGCTGTTAGTGACACCCGTGGCTGCCCTTTATATGCATCGCTCAGTTTTCTGTCACCCACAGCCTGCTAGTATACCTGCCTGCACCTGCCTGCACCTGCCTGAAGAATGCCTCTTCTGCCTTCATGGGTTTCTGTCACCCTCCTTTCATCTTTAAATGAAAGATCGCATTTCTAGACTCAACTGACCTGGACTCAACTTCCCAGAGGTTACTCTCTTTGAAAAAGCTCTCACATCTGACCTCACTAATTTAACATTTCACTTCTGATTAATGACCTCATATAGAGAATTCACAACTGCTAAATCACAGCATGACTTCTACCTGAGGCCCATTAGATCAGCTCTCTAGAGAGGGCCCCTGACTAGTTTCCCCTACATTCACCCTTCTCAGCTCAAAGCAGTTAGATAGAAACTATGCCCTTTTTCTGATAGCTCTTCAGAGGGAGAATATTGTAGGCATCTAAGTTAGTTGTAAAAATTATGAGGCAACTAGACAGAGGTGGGCCCTTAGCACAAAAGACAGTTGTGCCCCAAGGCATGTTCACTAAAGGCCAAGTTTTGAGAAAAAGAGAAAACACATGTGTCTAGTAAGATTCAATTAAAAAAAACAAAAAGGGAAGTACCTTTGCCCCCACAAGCACTAGATCTTGCTACTTTTACTTTACATTTTTTAAATCCACTTTCAAAAAATATATATACTTCACCAGAACTTTGTTAGCAAGCAGACAAACTGACAAGCATGTCTTGGTACCGAGTCCTGTAAAAAAAAATTAAACAGGAAAGGAGGATAGCTCAGGGCAGTTAATAACATGGGGGCAAGGATATGCTTGTGTGCTAACAGACAGTGGAACACCACAGCCACTGAGGATCACATAAACTTATGACACGGGGACAACTAAAGAAGAAAACATGAAAGGATTACTTGCTGGCAAAGTGACAGGGCCACCCACAAATCCCTTGAGAACATATTTGTGGCTATGATGACCATCATAGCCTGTACCGTATAACATCAGTTTCAAGAAGTGAATACCAGGCTTATGTACTCAGTTCCCTTTACTCTGATCAATCAAATGGGCATATTTCCCACCTGAGAGTTATCGTGACCAGTTGGATTAGGCACCTGTCCTTTCAGGGCCTCTGAAAATATGAGTTCTAAAGTTATTTTAAATTATGCCTCTCATTTTATATGTCTACCCCTATGCATTGAATATAGAACCTTACAATCCAATTATTAACTTCTATCCCATGTACAATTTTAGATTGCACATGATAAAAATTCATAATTTTGGGATTGGGCTCAATTAATATAACTGTAGCATAGACTAATTCTTCAATCCCATCCATATGTATCTATCTCCTTGTGTAACATCTACTCATTGAACTGATTGTATTAAAGATTTCCAACCCCCAACCATGGGCCATTTGTAAAGGTAAATAGGGCCAAATGATGTCTATGGATCCATTTGAATTAATTAACTAGAGTCCCTGAGAAAAAATAGAACAGATAATAATTCTAAATAATATAATGTATCATGAAATAAAACTAAAGCCTTAGCTAAACAACCCCTTCCTAAAAGACAAATTCTCTTATGTGCTCAAGCAGTTTAACCCATATCTCAAGAAATACAATGAGAAATGTTTATCTCTTGAAATATCTCAAGAGATGACCAATCTTGGTCTTAATTTTGTTTTTTTGTATAAGTGTGCTTGTAATAATTTGTCTCTGTGTTCTGATTTTGTTATTAGTCTGCTATGGAGGAACTCAAGCCCACTAATATTTAGAAGTCCTGCAGCCATAGCTCACTCTGATTCAGCTTCTGCAATCAAATAAATAGAAATGGAGAACTGTTAGAAACCACACTGGACGCAGCACTGAGCAGGCATTAGAAGTAATCAGTTGGCTTCCTACAGTAGCCTATGAGTCTGTCCCCAGCCTAAGTGTCTTGGCAGATGAACCAGTGGCTGGCATGCAGAAACAGAGCTCTCCATTCCCATGGTCATGGTAGAGGTCTGCAGTGGCCTGTGACACTACGACAACTCTGAAGGCAAAATAGCACTGCAGCTGAGGGTGCTGAATCTGGTGAGATTTTCAAGGGCAAACATTGCCAACCTTAGGTTTCAAACAGCTCTCTCATCAGGCACAAATATATTTCTTGGAATGCTTTTGTCCTGTCTTCATGACACCTTTGTCACTTTTACACTGTTTCACCTCAGCTATTCCATGCCCTTG
Source organism: Capromys pilorides (assembly GCA_004027915.1). Classification (NCBI taxonomy): domain Eukaryota; kingdom Metazoa; phylum Chordata; class Mammalia; order Rodentia; family Capromyidae; genus Capromys; species Capromys pilorides. The sequence continues at coordinate 23,618 of PVKN010008103.1, forward strand.
TCTGATGTTGTGTACCTAAATAAATAGTAGGCAATTCAGAGAAGTTTGTCTTAGCCAAAGAGTTCTGACCTTCTCAGAGCCCCATATACCATACTACTCTGTCTATTGTCTTTTATCCTTCACTGTATAAGTGTCCATAAAATGGGGAAACTGGCCAGCTCCCAAGAGTCTAGGGTATATCTTAGTCATGTTCTCATTGTTGAGACACAGTGCCCGAAACTCACATCTTAAAGGAGGAGAAGTTTATTTTGGCCCACATTTTAGTCCATAATCAGCTGACTCACAAAATAAAAATAGCCCTTTTGCCCTTGCTGCTTTTCCTGTTAGCAGCTGCCATGGACTGCTGCCTTCTGCCATGCCACCCTGCCTCAGAGCCAGCCAAGTATGGACTGAAACCTCCACAAACTCTGAGCTGAATAAACCTTTCCTTCCTTAGAAAAATAAGATTAAAAACAACATGGCGCAGAGGCATCATGGAGGAAAAGCTTCTCACTTCATGGCAGAAAAAAAGAAATCCAGAGAAAAGCGCAAAGCCAGAATGGGAGATAAACCCTTCTGGGTTGACCAGACCTCTCTTCTTAACACCAAGCCATCTGTACATGCCCTGGTAATCCAATTGCCACCAAGAAGCTCTACCTCTGAGCCCATGAGACATTGGAGAGATATCCAGATATAAACCATAATGATATATATATTCTTGGGTATCTTTAAGTGGATGATTTGGGGTGTTTCTTCTTTTGTTGCAGAATTTATGAGACCAAAGAGCCTGTGGGTGATTAAGAGGATTCATTTAGGGCATACATCAGGCTCAGCACACCCCTGCGCAAAAGACTTAGCGCCAGACAAGGGAAGAAGCTCCTGTTGTATACCTATGGACGGTGGGGGGTGGTGCAAACCCTGAAAGGTATGCAAGCAAGGTCAGAGAGGCAAGGCAAAGGCAGTCACTCACTCTATGACAGACTTTAGACAGCTTTGAACAAAGACAGATTTTTAGGAATTCTAAAATGTCTTAGGGCTTACAGAAACATAGTTGTCAATCTTATCTGTATCTCCAGAAAGAAAGCAGACTCAGTTGTCACAGGGCTTCGATTACAGAAACACAGCTGTCATCTTTATCAGCACCAGGGAGGTCAGCCTTGAAGGTGAGGAGATTCCTGAGAAACCAGGATGCTACTGAATTCCATTTACAGGACTGTGGCCCTTACCCTTGTCTGCAGCATTGGTTACTAGGAAGGGAGAGTCTGAGGAAAACTACTCAAGGCTAACAGAGACAAACTGGTTTCTCTATAAATTCTACTTTTCTTTCAGTCTTTTATCATTCACCTGATATCTCGTTGTCTTAAGTTCAGGTTGCTTATTAGTGCATTAAAACAAAAAGTGACTCTTGGCTAAGCTAAAATGCGAGCCATTTATATGTATTTGAAACTTAGATATACTCACTTATTAGTTTTTTTATACACTGTTTTGATCTGAAAATAGATGTGAGATGTAACTTTGGAATTATAAATTTATAGTATCTTTAACATCTTTAGGAATTTAGGAATGATGAAACTGGCTGTAAAGCAAGTCTAGGGAGGGGGGTGAATAAACTCTTGGGTTGCTTTGATGGTACAGTAGTTTTCTTGGAACTACACTTTTTTGCTGTCTTTATTATCTCTATTTTTAATCACACCTCAGTATCACCTAATATTCAATCAATATTTAAATTTCCCCAATGGCAGGATGTTTTACATTTAATTTTATCAAAGCAAATGCATGTTGCATGGGTTTCATGCTGCATAGATCTTTATTAACTGAGAGCAGTCCTCACCCCGTTCTTTGATTCAAGTTCTATGGCTTATGAACAGGCTAAATAGTCCAGCAAATGCTCCACACACTGGGTTGGTCTGCTACCTTACAATGTGCTTTCTATTCCTGCTATAATCCCATAAGTGAAAGTTCATTAGAAAGAGTTTCAGGTTGAACTTCTATTGAAAATATGCTTTT
>PVKN010008104.1:0-25603 GCA_004027915.1 Capromys pilorides
TATTTACCTGAAAAATTTTAAGATTAAGTTTAAAAACTTGTAATAAAATTAAAATAAGCCATGCCTGCAGTCCCAGCACTTGGGAGACAGAGGCACAAAGATCACTACAAGTTTGAGGCCTGACTAAAGTGCACAGTGAGACTGTATCTCAGAAAGAATGAGAGTAAAAAAGGCAAAGGGTAGGCTTATATTAGGTAGAATGCTCCAACAGATCAGAAACCACCACCCTGGTCTATCAAAGGTTCTCTAAATACGCAGACCTACCAAGTGATCGAGCAATCAATGAATTATCTGTCAAGGCAATTCGCTTCTTATTGATTTTGCCATAGCCACGTTTGTATATTAGTTCATTTACTGACTTCAGATTTGGGTACCTAAAACATTAAGAACAGACACAATCAAATTAAGGTCATTCCTTTATGTAGCCAGCTTAACTAATAAAGGATAAAGCAGTCTTACCCCCATGCAATGTATGGCTCCACAATTCTCAGCATGTTAATTGAAGCCTTGTTGAGCTTAACGAAGGTGCCATTGAAGATTTGGCGAAGGCGAAGAAGCTGCAACACCTTGCGGACCTTTGGGCTCACACCATTGATACTGCCACACAAAAGGACCAAATATTTATCTGGCTTTTCTCAGATGGACCAAAAGGCCCACCTAAATAGGTTAAGAACACTTTAATGTTACAAAGATTCAAGATAACTCGTATTTGGCTTTCTGTTATTCTAGTTGGCTAAATCACCACTTTCCCAAACTTGCCTCCCTTGAAGACTATCACTTCCACTTTGGCATAAATCCTTGCTAACCAGAGTACAAATACAAACCTCTGAAAACTGCCCTGCCTGTGTCTCAGTACAGTACTGATGAGAGTTCAGGCACAGCGCTTGTCACTGAACCCTTAAAAGGAAAATTGCTCCCTTTCCAGCTAGACACACAAACTGATTTACATGTTTTGGGACTAGTGTTCCTAAAATAAACAAAATTCACAAGTTTTCTAATTTTCCCTTAAGACCAGAATACAAATAAGAATTGAACTTACCCCCTGATCCGGATGACAAATGCCAGTTTGGGCTCTGCAGGGACATAGAAGTTGCCAGCTTTTCTCGCCATCCTAGCCATTCGGATCTCAGTTCTGTACATCTGTCTGTACTCCTTATGATAATGCCTGGCTTTTTCATAGATGAGCTTCCTCCTTGCCTTGCGAAGCTGAAAACCATTACCGGTTAATCACGTAAGCTCCCAACCACAAACAGCAATCCCAGTTCTTTAACAACCTGTCTTCAAAACTTTTTCTTTGCCACAGCAGACAGTAATGTTCCTCAAAACACGTTCATTTTAAGTTGCAGCATTAAGATGCTCCAAGCAGCCGCTCAGCGCACTACAGAGACATGTCTTGCTTTAAGAACTTTGCCTTCTCTCTCCCAACTGTAAGATCTCCCTAGGCGCAAGTGCCTCCAAAGTTTACTCACCGTCTTCTGGGCAAACTTCTTTCTCAGGCGCTTAATCTTCAACTCTGCGAAACGCTTTCGCTTTTTCTGGAGAGTTTCTGGCACAGCAGGAACCTTCTTTTTCTTCTCTCTGTCATTGGGAAGCAACGTCATCAACAACTTAAAGTATTTCAGCGCTGTATTACTACCCACTTTGTACTCAACACTTTCAACTAGCGTCTAGATCTAGCCACTTAATGTATATTTTTTGCGAGTAAGATGTAGGAAATTTTTTATTCTTTTCAGGCCAATAACCTCTTTCAGCACACAGCAATTTACTTAAATGGCAATCACAAATATGTTACCTACCAACCTCAAAAGTCTCAGCCTCCAAAAGCTAACATGAAATAACTACAGTAAAACTAACAAAACGTAACTAGCTTAAAGGGTTACTAAAAGGTACCGACATTTAAAGGGTCTCAAACTCTTTTAAAATTAAAACCAAACCAACTAACCAGCACCCGGGTAAAACCTCAAGCTCCACATGTTCAAAGTAAACTGTTCGCTGGCAGAAGCCTGGACCAAATACTAGCTAAAGTCGAACATAATTTAAAGGTTCTGCCCCTCCTTGGAAAGGCCTTCCTCGGAGGACTGGAACTCCACAAACAGGCCGGTTAAGAACACATTTCGCTTTACGCCTCACTCCTAGCATTTCTAGAACCTCAGCCCCAAGGCCGCCCGCCTCTCATCCTAGCCGGGGGGTCCTCACTGGTATCAGAAAGCGTCGCAAACATATGCGTAAGTGAGTAAAGGTACGTGAGAGAGTTAAAAATGAAACAAACGCCTCTACTACCGAGGATGGAGAAGGATTAAGGAGAGAACGATGAGCAACTTACTCTACACCCTCCATGGTTCCAGCCGGAAAAGAGGAAGCTGGCGCATGCGCACTGTCCACTTAAAGATTGCGTGTGTAAGGACCCATGATTCATAGATGTCCTAAGAAAAGCCAGAAAAGAGCGTACAATTAAGAACTCGCCTTGTAGATTCTACATTAAGAAGTGTTTGACTGAGTCTCTTTCAAGAAGGACTCCTACGTAAATTTTATATGGGAAAAGTAAATGTAGTGAGTACGCTTCTAATTAAGTACCAAGGGTGCTGACAACCAGACCCCTTGGGGTCCTAAATCCCTAGACTGTGTTGACAGGTTGTAATTTGAGCAAATGAGCGCCTCGTAGGTGTAAACTACAAATACCAAAATGCTTCACTGCACAGGCCCCTCGGCGGGAGGAAAACGCCTAATCGACTCTTTGGGCAACCACAGCGCTGGTGACTCCAGCCTGGAACCTGAACTTTGGGGAGCATGTACCAAGCGGCCAGCTGCGACTTGAACTCAAAATCAGTTTTGGCTCCCCACCAGTAGTCACAGTCGCCGCACCCCCTTGCCGCGCGTCCGAGGTCCTTCTCGTCACGCCTCCAGCCTGTAGGGCTGTCTTCCGCAGAGCCTGACCGCAGGCGGGGAGTTGCGAGTCGCCGGGCTATCCAAAGTGGCTAGACAGGGAAGCGCGAGGACCGGACGGCCGGAGGAGGCGGGCCAGGGCTCCGCCGACCTCAGGGCCGGGCGGGTGAACGCAGGGACGACCACGGTAAGGGGTGTGAACCACGAAGGGAGGTGCGACTAGGGCGGGAGCCCGGGGCCACGGCCATGCGAGAGGGGCTGCCCCGCGCGGCGGGAGGGACGGCGGGCGGGGGCCGGGGGCGGGGGCCTGGAGGCTGGGCCGGGGGCGGGGTGCGCCGGGGGCGGGGAGGCCGAGCGGAGGGAGGGCCGCCGCCGATGCCGCCGCCGGCTCTTCCCGGTCGCGGGTTATATAGTGCGGAGTGTGGAGCCCGCTCACAGCCGGCCGGGAGCGCTCCGACTGACGAGCGGTGGCGCCGCGGAGCCCGGTGCCCGAGTGACAGCGCGGAGCGCGCGGGGCAGGGCGGCCCGAGCCCGCGGGCAGCTGCGAGCCGTTGGGCAGCGCTCGCCTGCGCCCAGCGAGGCGCCCCTTCGCGGCTCTCCGCCGCTCCGCACCCCGCGCTCCCACCCTGTCTCAACTTGCGTCAAGTTGACAACTCCGGCGGCGCCCGGCCGGCCGGTGCGAGCTGCGCCTCCGCCCCCTGTCCCAGCTGAGAGGGAGCCGTGGCGCGGGCTTCGCGGACGCTCGGGCGAGGCGGCACGGCCATGAGGGCGGCGCGCGGCGCCTAGCTCGCGGCTGTCAGTGCCGCGGCGGCGGACCAGCCGGGCGGCTAGGGACGGGCGCGCGAGCCGGGCAGGGTGGCCCTGCGCAGGCGGGAGCGGCGTCGCGCACTCCGGCGGCGGGCACCTCGGGGGCGGGCGCGGGGCGCGGGCTTCTCCTCCCGGCCGCGGTGACAATCGCCCGGAGCTCGGACCTGGGTTGCCTGGCGCGGGGTGGGCGAGGACACGCGTGCGGGGCTCGCGCGTGGCCTCGGGCGTCGCGATGAACATCGTGGTGGAGTTCTTCGTGGTCGCTTTCAAAGTGCTTTGGGCGTTCGTGCTGGCCGCGGCGCGCTGGCTGGTGCGGCCCAAGGAGAAGAGCGTGGCCGGCCAGGTGTGCCTCATTACGGGCGCCGGCAGCGGCCTGGGCCGCCTCTTCGCGCTGGAGTTCGCCCGGCGCCGGGCGCTGCTGGTGCTCTGGGACATCAACACGCAAAGCAATGAGGAGACGGCGGGCATGGTGCGCCACATCTACCGCGACCTGGAGGCGGCCGACGCCGCCGCGCTGCAAGGTAACTCGCACCCGCCCGGGCATTGTTGGGTCAACCCCTCCCCAGGAGCGCCCCGAACCCCGACTGGCGGCCAGCCTAGCTCTCGAGGAAAAACAAAATTTTACGGTTTTCCGGCAGACAAGTGGAATTTGTCTGATAATCATAGAGGACGATCACCTCTGTGCTTAGAGAGGAAGCGTGCCAACCCTCGTCCAAGCCGAGAGCCTGCCTCTTTGGGGCCGGACGAGTGTTTCCTAAGCCCTGTGAGGGTAAAAAGGCAGAGGGAACTTACCGCTGATGGGACTTCTAGACAGTTATCTCACTCAGATTTGCATGCGGCATAATGAGAAACTCAAGCGTTTCTAGGAAGTTGTTCCTAGACTGGACTAAAGCATGTGTCTGTGTTACTGTGGTCACGACCTCTGGGACTAGGACAGCACGGATGGCTTCTCTAACTGTAGTAAGGGGTGCGAGTGGAGGGATAATTACATTGTTTCATTCTTGATAAGTGCTTTAGCTCCAGACCCAGGGAGAGATGCCTGGCCTCTAGAGAAAGTGTCTGAAGCATTTCAACCTCATTGTAAATTTCTTCCAAGTTTTTGGTCACCCTATCTGCATTTTTGTATATTAACTAGCCTGAACCTGAGACATTTTTTTAAAGCCTAAAAAAAGATTTTTTTAAGCCTAACCAACCAATAAGCAAATATTGGCCCAAGAAATCTGATGATGGCTCTTGCCTTTTGGCAAAATTCATTTCCAAGGAAAACATTGACCATATGAAGATGGACTCAGGCACACTCCTTTCCTATCCTGATTGATTACTTGTTACTAGATTTATTGACGGCTACCTTTTTAATTGTTTGAAAATGTTAGTGTTCATTGTATGGAGGAATAGCAAGTACACATTATTGTTTATTCCCTTCAAAAACCTAAAGATAAAAATGCAGTGTGCTTCCCAGCAGTGTGATTTCGGTTTATAAGTGTTTGACTTGTTATGTGATAAAATTGCATATTTGCCTGTAAACTTGATTTGTAAGGATACTTAGGGAAGTCAGCTATAAAACCAGTAAGCTCCATTTTTTCAGAGAAATTTTATTTTATGGCTTTGGGTGAATTACACTTATTTAAGTTTTGACTCTGTTTTGAGGATGCTCATGCTAAATATTAGGATCTGTGTCTTGCTGCTGTACTTCCCTCCTCCAAAAAAGAGAGTATGTATAATTAACGTATGTTGTTCTCAGCCCTTCTCTCCCTCTACACACACACTCCCCCCCAAAAGGAATGTGGAATGTGTGTGCTACTCTCGGCTGAGATCAGTTCTTTGCAGGTGTCTTTAACTCCAGCAAGCTAATCCCATGTGGTCTACTTGTATTGGGCTTGTCACAATTAAGTGACTTTCCCCTAAGCAAAGTTATCCAGTAAATTGCTGTAATTCCCAAAGACTTCAGGGATTTGGGGGAAGGAAAGCAGCTGTAAGTTCAGTCATTGGCAAGTCATATGGTGTTAGAAATCTGAAGCTCACTGTAGTATTTTTGTTTTGTGTGATCTTTGTCCTACTGATTACCAACTGACTCATTTTCTGCATTTCCTTCTCTGTTCCATTTTTCCTCTCATCTGGACTTCTGAGGACAGCTGGGAATGGTGAGGAAGAAATTCTGCCCCACTGTAACTTGCAGGTTTTTACCTACACCTGTGATGTAGGGAAGAGAGAAAATGTCTACCTGACAGCTGAGAGGGTCCGCAAGGAAGTTGGCGAGGTCTCCGTCCTAGTCAATAATGCTGGTGTGGTCTCTGGACATCACCTTCTGGAATGTCCTGATGAGCTCATTGAGAGAACCATGATGGTCAATTGCCATGCACACTTCTGGGTAAATATAAACATCCTTGTTTTTTATCCTTGTGCCCTGCCCTTAACGAGAAGGTTGGAAATAGAAAGCTCAGTCCAGCTTGAAAGTCACCTACATTCTTTTACCACAGCATTTCCTTCCATTGAGTTATTCCCCCATGGTGAATTACAGTGTACGTATGTTGGTCATTATTAAATCACTGTTTACCCCCTCCCATTTAGTATTTCTTGAGAGGGAAGAAGACTGAACATTGTGAACTAGTTTGAAAGATTGCCATAAAAATAACAAGAGGGAGTATAAAACCCTGGGTTTGTTTATTTTACTTTCTGTTGAGTTTATAAAACATTGGTTGTTCTTATGAATTCCTAAAGTCAGGGTTTAGGCTTCCAAATTACTGCTCAGCCACATTTTAGAAAGTGCCAGGGATTCTGAGATCAGCATCTGTGGTCCATTGGGAGGGGTCAGGCCACCATGGCAGTCACTTCACATCCATTGACTGTATCTACAGGATCCATGGCATTGTCCTGTTGGAGGACAGCCTGGACTTTCTCCGCAGAGAAAGTGCTTCTCAAATGAAAACAGAAGTCACTTCACTCAGATCAGAGAGGGGAAGGGGGTTGTGAGACCTGAGACACTGTCAGTGCCTAGTCATCAGTGCTACTGCAGCATCCGAGGGGTGGGGTGGGGGGTCCTGCTGCTTCTGGTGCCAAAGAAAACCCAACTTTTCAGCTGAATTGTCTTTTGTAAAGGTAGGTATGAAACTCCTGTAACTGCTCACTATTTATACTGTTGGTGACTTTTTTCTCCTCGTAGTATTTTCCCTTTACTTTTAAAGACAGATCCAATAAAGAAGGGGTAATGAGGACTGAGGGTGGAATGCTTGCACAGCAAGGCAAAGCCCTTGGTTTGCTGGGGTGGGTATAAGGGGATAAGGTTTTATTTATTTATTTTTTTTTTCATCAGTAGATTAGTCTTCTCGTAGAACACAACAAAGAAGTGTTTCTCCTAAATAGGTCATATTAAATCTCATTAATTTTTTAGCAATTGCTTAAAAACTTAATCTAGCTTTAGAAGTACTTACTCAGATGTTGCTCATCTAGTATGGAACCTTTTCTCTGATCCTAGAAGATGTTTTATTTTTAAATACAAGCTTTACTTAGTTCATTTTCAAACCTCTAGAAATGAACATAAAAATAGCCTGAGCTAAGTCATATCTATGTTTTACATGAGTAAGGAGGTTGCTATATATAGTGCAGGGGAACATAATTATGCCTGTGGTGTGCACGCAAGTAGGTGTGTGTTGTATGCAGTAGCTGCGGGCACTGAATTAAATTTTTTGCTGCTTCTGAGTCTATAAAAATAGGCAACAAGTGTCAGAGTGGTATAGGTAAAGGCTAGCTCAGCTGAATAAACTTGGCAGTACAATTTATCAAGAGGAGTCTCTTGTGATTATAATCTGAGTAAAACAATCATCATTTGAAATGAAAAGGAAGAAAAGGCAGATGGCAGAAGAATAGTTTCCATATCTGAAGTTGTGGTAAGGAGGAAGCAACCATAGAAGTGCCAACTGATTTTGGTCAACAGAACAGATACACAGCCATGAGTGGGTTAGTGTGAACCGACGGATGGACTCTGGGAGTTCTTTTCCCTGGTAACTTTGGCTCCCTTTGCCCTGAGATGATGCAAGATTTCTTAACTAAACTTTTACCTACAACCACGTGCTCTGAAGTTTCACTACTTGACCACTTTCCCGGAATGATTGTTTTGCTGACTTATAAAATTTCAAATATAGGGGGTTGGGGAGATAGCTCTGTGGCATAAGTGCCTGCCTGGCGAATGCAGTGTTGTGAGTGTGAACCCCGGTCCCGCAAAAAAAAAAAAAAAAAAAAAAAAAATTTCATATGTAATCAAATTTTTAAGGAAACCCCATATCTGTTAACAGGAAAGCAACCTGTCATCCTTCCCTAGAAATGCTATAAAATTAGTGCTAATTTTGAGTATATTAAAGTGCAAAAAATTCATAACCTTGGCTTTGAATGCACATTAATATTCTGTGCTTCTAACACTAGGCTCCTTTCTTCCTTTTTTTTCTTTTTTTTTTTTTTGTGGGACGAGGGATTGTGCTTGCCATGCAAGTACTTATTCTACTGAGCTATTTCCCTGTCCCCTTAAGCTCCTTTCTAACATGAGGAAATTGAATCAGATTTCTAGTAGAAAAAAATTTATTCTGGACCTAAATACTAAGGAGTAACATACTACCTTCCTAGCATCCTTACATGCTTTGAGATGTTGCTTAACCACACAATTTAGGGAGTTCTTGGAAGCCTACACTGTAATGACGTCACTTCATATTAAAATATGGGAGGCTCCCGAATTCTCCAGCTGTTTTTCCCCTAAGCATCTAAACTTAAGAATTTATTTTTCAATATTGAGTCAGAAAATTCATTTTAGATTTGGAATTTCTGATTTCTTGCCAAGACTTACAAACCTTTTAAGAAGCTGAGATTTAGCAACTAAAATTTTTTAAAAGGCATATCACAATTTTTATAGTGATAGAAGTAGGAGGCTTACATAGCATTGTTGATAGCCACCTGAATTCAGCTCCCCTTGTAGTAGCACTTTCTTAAGTGAAAGTGTTAGTAGTGATTTTTCAAAAATGTGTTGGCCTTGGCTTGTGTTATTTTCCATCCAGAAAAAAAATGACTGTGTCTTTTCCCTGTTGTCTGGGTCGGGAAGAGAAGTTGTTCCATATATTTTAAAATGTAGATCAGCTGAGCCAAGAGAGCTCATTCAATTATTTGAATAGATCATCTTGAGCAAGATTTTTAAGTAGTAATTAATGTCTGTTTTCATAGAATAGCAAATAGTATGCTAATCTTTTTTTAAATGTATTTAGTACAGGGTCTAAAGGGTCTCACTACACAGATCAGACTTGTGATAATCCTGTTTTCAGCCTACCAAGCGCTGGGATTACAGTTGCATAACTCCCGGCCCAGTCTTACTCGCTATGTCAGCATGCCCCTGGGGTAAGACTGGTGGTGGTGGGGGAGAAGATGGATGGTGGATGGATATCAGACTTTGCTTTAATCCACTGAGCTATCTGGCCAGCCTAGTATGCTAGTTGTCGTCATCTTTTTTTTTTTTTTTTTTTTTTTTTAAGTATGTTAGTCTTGATTCAGTTCAAATTATGTAAAGTGAAATAATCTCTTTCCTGTGAGCTCCATCTGAAAAGCTGTGGGTACCCCCACTTCCAGATTTGCCTCTTACATGTACTTGCTTGGTACTCCTTTCATTCCATGCGGGTTTTTACAATTCCACTGAAGTTTCTCATAAAGCCTTCTGCCCTTATTCTAGCCTGTCCTGGCAGTCTTAGTTGTTAGAGCTACAAGGGTCCTTTGAGGCTCTCTGATCCAAACCCTTGTTTTCCAATTAAACTGTAGTTAAATGACTTGTGGAAGCCATTAACTTTTTTCCATGATTTTTTTTTCAGCAGTTGTCATTCCCATTACGCATTTGGTGCATAATGTGTGCTTTTTGGTATAACTTTGTTTATATCTTGCCCAGAGTAGATGGCATGCTGTCTGAAGGCAGTTTGCCACGTACAGAGCATGTTTGTTTTCTTCTGTCTAGAATAGAACTCGGTTCTTGTCACTCAATGAATATTCAGTAATTTGATATTTAAGCTTCGATTTAAATATTTAGAAGATAATCTAGGCTGATAACACTCACATGGGTCTGCATTGTTTTTTTTTCTTGCGTGCGTGTGTGTGTGTATTTTTAGGGAAGGGTTTACAGGGTGTTCAGGGTCTCACTACTGGACCGGACTTGTAGTGGTCTGCCTGTTTACAGCCTCCCAAGAGCTGGTGTGCACAACCATGCCCAGTCCTAATTGCAGTCTCAGTGCACCCTGGGGGTGGGACCAGTATGGCAGGCCTCTAGATCAAACTCCTGTTCCCTGTACCTGCTTGCAAGCGCTTTAATCCTATGAGCTATTTGCCCAGCCCTTTCACATGGGTCTGCATTTTAAACTTTCAAAGGTAAGTCTTATGTTGGACTAAATGTAAAATTGATATTCCACAGTGGAGCTGTTTATGTCTCCTTTTGTTTACTATACAACTTTTATGTTCTCCTCTGTGTGTGTGTGTGTGTGTGTGTGTGTGTGTGTGATTTTTCTTCTATTTTTTTGTGGTACCACTAAGAAATAAACTTAGAACTTTCACATTGGGCTACATTCTGTTTTTGTATTTGTTTCGTTTTTTTACGTTTCTTTGAGACAAGATCTCTTGATCACAGTCAAGAAGTGTTGGGTGTGGGTAGGTTTTAGCCAGCATATTCTGCTATGAAATACTCTCAGGACCAAACTGGCAGATGCACACAGTATCATGCACTGTAGTTAATACTGTAGAAATTATTCACAGAGGCTCTCTCTGAATCTCAGTAAAATGAAAAAGTTGAAAATAACTTTACACTTTGAAGTTTGGAAACTTGCCCTGTGTAAAGAAACTGCAACCCCATATTTCCCCAAATTATTATTATTATCATCATTATTATTATCATCATCAGTAGTAGTAGTAATAGTAGTAGTAGTATTTGTATTTTAGGGAAAGATCCACAGAATGTTCAGGGTCTTGCTACTAGATTGGACTCAGTGATCGGCCTGTTTCCCAAGAGCTGCGATTATAGGTGCACACCACCTACCTAGTTTCAATTGCTGTCTCAGCCCCAGGGGTGGGGTCAGCATGGCAGGTCTTTGGGATTGAACCCCTGGCCTCTGAGCTGCTTGCAGGCGCTTTAATCCACTCAGCTAATCTGTTGGCCTCCTACCCCAAATTATTAATATTGTTTCACTTGTTATTTTTTCAGAGAGGAACTGAACTCTTAGCTTGCTATTTCTAAAAACCAAAGTTGTATCTACAGGTACTTTTTGACCAAAGAGTTGTGTTTGGCCTTTATACTTGAGCAGCAAATTGATCCTTGATTAACCAAAAGGGGGAAGCAAAAAGCATTAACTCTAGGCCTTTTATGTCCTGAGAAATTTTTCCATGGCAAAGAACTAAATCTGTCAAATAGCTAGTTGGTAATTTACTTCTATTGATATGGTAGTCAGACAAGATAATTGGTAGTTAATTAATAGACCACTTAACTTAAAAGGTTTCGCAGTTTTAAGATACTAATTACTGAATTAGGCATTTATCTATATCCAAATGTCTAAAGTCTATTTAGTTAAAATCCATCCAGGAAAACTAAAAGCCCACCAGCTAGATCTGAGTAATGTAGCACTTAAAGACATTAGTGCTGTAGTTGTACCTAATATCTCATGAATGGTCCCTAATCATTAATGTTAAGTTCTTATGTGATTTACTGGTTTTTAATTCCACCTACTATATTTCTCTGTTATCTAGTTAGAGAAACCTAGTTTTGTTAAGGTTCTCTTAAGATCTAGATTTTTTGAAAATCGTTTCTATAATGTTTCTGGAAAATGAGCCAATATATCCTCCTCCATACCATAATACTAAAAATTGCTTAAGACTAAATATTATGCTGACTATCACTTTCCTATTTTAGGATGGCTAGCAAACTTAGAATTTGTGTGTCTGTACTAGAACCGGTTTCTTTCTATTTTTAGAACTGGTTTCTATTAAGAAAATATCATATTTGTGAAAACATTTGAGCTTTAGAAATAGGCTTTGTCTTGAATTGACTTGTAAATTGACATACTTTGTCTTACTAATTTTTGTGATTAATAAGTTGAAAACTGAAGAAAACATCACTTGATAGCACCTGCTCGTGTACCAATGCATACAAAATAGGTTCGTATGCTCTTTGAACGTTGAGCTTCTATGCTTTTTTTTTTTAATTTTATTTATTTATTTATTTATTTTTGTATTATGGCTGGCTCAGCCTGCCCTGGAGTTGGGGCTGGCACAGCATGTGGCGCCAGGGATTGAACTGCGGTCCTTCCAGTTCCTAAGTTTTCCTAAGCAGGTGCTTTAGACCTCTGAACCATCTTGTCGGCCCTGTGCTTCTATACTTGATATGATGCATAGCAGGCCCAAATTTATTGCTACTAGAAATCAAAATGTACATGATAAAATGCCATTTTATGTAGCTGCTGCAAGCACAGAGTTAGACAATACCTCATATGAAAAGCTTCCTAGCGTCTCTAATATTTTATTTATTTGTTTGTTTAATTATTTTGTATTTTAGAGAAGGGTCTACAGGGTGTTCAGGGTGCAGGTGCTTTAATCTGCTGAGCTATTTGGCCAGCCCTCTAATATTTTTTTAATCTATGTCTGACTATGTTGATTGTTTAGAAACCATTGCTAAAGAAGCAGTACAAAAATTGCTTTTTTCTTTTTTCCTTTTTTTGGATGTAGGGCATTATCATGTAGTACAGGCTGACTTCGAGCTCACTTATATAGTTCAGGCTGGCAGCCAACTCATGTGATCGTCCTGCTTCAGCCTCCCAAGTGCTAGAATTATAGGCATAGGCCACCACACCTGGCAGTGCAGTAATTTCTGAAGTATATGAACAAATAGGTTTTCCTTATTGGCTGAATCTGATGTGCAGCATGATCTTTCCACAGAAAGTAATCCGCTTGACAACCTAGTTGAAACTCGGGTGCTTTCATTTCTATGAAAAGCCACTGTTAGGTATGGCTTTCTCATCCCTCCCCTCACCTTTCAAATTTGCTCTTTTAGTTTTGTGTGCTTCAACTGATTCTCACTGTGTATCTCTTTCATTGGGTAATCTGTTTCATTTGTCCCACTGCAACTTGGACAGTTCACAAGTTCACACAGTTATCTTGTCTGTTCCACATACTCCCTAACATCATGTCTCAGCACTGAACTTTTCTCTACTCCGTCTCGCATTCTCCAGTTAGCCATTCACCAGGCTTGAGACATCAACATTATCTTGAATCTTACCCTGCGCACATTCATGGGTTACCAAATCCCAGCTGTTCTCTGTGCTTTGACTAACCCCCTCTTTTCCATTCCCTCTTGGAATGAGTGCCTCCTTTACCTCATTAGAGCCTCCGAAAGTCTTTTTTGTTTCCATTCTTTGCTCTCCAGCCTAGGGTTCTCTAAGGATTGCATTATTTTATATGCTTCTTTAAAGCCCTTGTGTGACCATACTACACATAGTTGTTTGGAAGGCAACTTGGGCCTCCCAAAGCTGATTTCCACCTGCCTTCTGAGCTCAGCACCTGTTACACCCTTGGGGCAGCCTAAACTCCAGCTAGGTAGGACTCCACTGTTCCCTGAGGGGGCTGGGAGTGCTTAGGCTTCATGCACAGCCTCTGCCGGCGTTCTGCACTTGAGTACCCTTTTATTGGGAGACTACAAAAGTTCAATAATAGTTCAGAAAAAATGTGTTGCTACTTCTACAAAAGAAAAGCAAAATTCAAGGTATTTTCATGTTGACTTAACAATATCTTTACATATTAAGGTGATGGGCCCTGTATAATAGTTATCAAATTCTCGGCTCAGTGAACGGTTCCTTATTGTTTGGTCAGAGTGGTTTGTGCTGTGTATCTAGATTCCCAGAATTAAAGTTAGTATTTGTTCTTTTCTCCCTGTTAATTTTATATCCAGAGCTTTATTCATTATCTGCCCAAGCAGAAATTAGTTGTAAGTGTAGTTCTTTTTTGCTGTACCAGGGTTTGAATTCAGGACCTTGCACTTGCCAGGCAAGCACTAATTCCACTGAACTATCTCCCTGGCCCCCAAGGAAGCATTCTTTTAATCCGTGTTCATGCTAACACTGATTGAATAGTTTTTTCAAAAAGCCTGAATGGAGAATGCTCCCAGGAGAGCCTTCGGCCATTTATTATAGGCACGGTTTGGTCACTGGGTCCTGGAAAAAGAGCTACAAATCCTATGGTTAAATTCTTTTACATTCTCTGCTTACATTCTCTTAATTTTGCCTGTTCCCTTAAGTTTCTTTTTTTCTTTCTTTCTTTTTTTTTTTTGGCAGGATCAGGGTTTGAACTGACTACCTTGCACTTGCCAGGCAGGTACTTGTGTCATGGAGCTATTTCCCAGACCCCTACTTTAAGTTTTTTTTTGTTTTTTGAACTTTTATTTGTATTATGGCTGGCTCAGCCTGCCCTAGGGGTGGGGCTAGTGCAGCATGTGATGCTGGGGATTGAACCACGGTCCCTGCAGTTGCCTAAGCTTGCCTAAGCAGGCGCTTTAGACTGCTGAGCTATCTCACTGGTCCTTAAGTTTGTTTTTATCTTAATCATTTTTCAAATTTTTGGATATGTCATAAATTCCAGTGGATGGATCTAGTGACTTTAGCGAATCTGTGTAGTGGCAATTTACAAACATTACTATCAAGCAATTTGAAAACTTCACTTGAGGATTAGAAAAATGTTAAGCAGGAACCCCTTTCTCTCTTAATGTTTGTCTTGAGTTAAGGAATATAACAGTAAATCACCCAGAATTTCTGTTCTATTTCTTTCTAGAGTAAAGTAAGCCTCTTTCAATTGGATCATGTAGCCAGCTTGCCTCTGTGTGATCTAAATATTGGCCTATTTAGATAAATGTATAAGTAACGTGTTATAATTGCTTCCTTGTTTTTACAGCAAACAGTAGAAAGCATGTGAATGCAGTACAGTCATAGTAACTGGATTTGGGTGAGCCCATTTAAGCTACCGTAAATCCTGAGTACGAGTTGGGCCTCCCTAATCTGAAAAATCTGAAATCTGAAATAGTCTGGGGTTGAAATTCTTTTGAGCACCAACATGATTCCACAAATGGAAAATTCCACACCTGAGCTCATGTGATGGGACTGTAGTCAAAACAGGCACACTGAGAACACTATAAACTAACCTTCAGGCTATGTGTATGTGGTATACATGAAAGATAAGTGAATTTCATGATTAGACTTGAGCCCTATCCCCAAGATAGCTCATTATGTGAATGAAACTGTTACAGATTTCAAAATACTCTTGTTCCAAGCATTTTGGGTTTGGTTTGGTTTTGAGATAGAGTGTGTGTAGTTCAGGATGGCTATGAACTCATTGTGTAGCCCACACTGGCCTCAAACTCAAACAGTGATCATCCTGCCTCAGCATCCTAAGTGCTGGACACTGCCAGCACTAGTCATATGCCACTACGCCCGGTTTGGTCCCAAGGATTTTGGATAAGAGATCTGCAACCTTTATCCAGTGTATCCACTCTCCTACCCCACCCCCACAAGGTGTACTATGCTGAAGTTCCACTAGGGGGTGTGCTGGAAGGGTGGATTTGTATCTCATTTCCTACAAATACAGCCAGTATTTTCCCAAGAGAAAGGGCCCTTTGTAACTAATCTTTGGAGTATGACAAAACCTGATAGTCCTTAAGAAATAGGAAACTATTCTTTACCTTACTTGAATGAGTTAAGTTTAATGTTTTAAGCCTGTATCTCCAGGTATCAGATTTAAATTTGTTGATCTCCTTTAGTTGTGATTTCTTATATCCAAAGGTAGTATAGTAAGCTATTTGAAGAACTGTCTCCTAGTTCCCATCAACTGACCTTGAAGCTCCTGTCGGGTTGTGACCTTATGTAAATACAGTTGGAAAATAAATCAAAGTATGGATATTTTTGAGCTTTGGAAAATAGAGTAGACAGGTAGAGCATACTGCTGGTCTGTACAGTGTCTTGGATACAAGCTAGCAGAGCATGGCCTCTGGATCTGATCATGTTTACTTTGACATAACCTGGTTGACCAGTTTCAGTCACTTAGATAGGTTTATGAAGGCTTACACGTTCTGTTGTAAAGGGCAGCTTTTCATCTGCAGGAATGCTAACATCTATTGATAAGTTCAAACAAGACCCATTCTTGAATTCCTTTTTCTTTTCTACTTTATTTGTCAATTCTCTTAAAACTCAGGTTCACACCTGTCAGGGACCATTTTCCTAAATGCTCTGAAACTAAAATTAAGTGAACCACAGGGGAAAAAATGAGTATCCTCTCATAATGATCATAAAACTTTCAACACTGCAGCAAATGCTGTTAGAATATTTAACAAGTAAGGGCAATTACTGCCAAAACCTTGAGTGCTGTCAAATTAGCCCTTTATAATGACAAGCCACTTAAAATGAATTCACATTTGGAAACAAAACACTACTTGGTCTGTGAAACTTTAAAAGATCACACAAAGATGTGTGAAAGGTGACAGTGGTGTTAAATATTGTTTTTTTGGATTTGGAGAAATCACAAGTGTTTCTCTTACCTGTTCCTTGCATAAAATGTGAATTTCTTGCCTTTACTTCAAATACCTTAGTACTAGAGTTTTTGAATATTAACAAAGTTCAGCTTTTTAATGTGATTCTAAGCAGTGGAGCTCAAAATAACACTTCCCAAATCAATGTAGCTGGGAAAATATTTGTAGTGTAGCTTGCGTAAACACATAAGTATTTTGAGGACAAGTGAAACTTGCAATTCAAACCCGGAATTTTCCCACCTGAAAACTGTCATTAACTACTGCCCCCTACTGATTTCTCAAACATTTTTTTTTTTAAAAAACAAACTGTTTGGTTTTATAATCTCTTGGTAAAGAAACATGAGGAGTAATCAATTATTGTAAGAGTTCTATGCTAATTTGTAATTTTGTACATTTGCTGAACTCTTCACTGTAATTTATAGATAAAACAGTTATTTTTCTCTCAGTGAAAAGAGGGATGAAGAACAAGATTAGGAAAAGAGGTGTTATTAGAAAGGATTTTTGTCATGTCCCAGCACCATATGGAAGAAAGGGGCAGGGTGTCTGAAGCAACCACTCCAAACATGTTCTCATGAGTTTTTGTCACAGTCAGAAGTCTGGTCTGGTACAGGGCAGAGAGGACTGGGAGCTATGCATAGTAAGAACTGAGAACTAGAGAAACAGCCTAACCAAAAATAGCACTTCTTGAGGTTTTTTGTTGTTGTTGTTTGTTTGTGGAACTGGAGTTTGAACTCACCACCTTGCACTTGCCAGGCAGGCACTTGTGCCACAGAGCTATCTTTCCGGCCCCAGCACTTGTAACTAAAATAACCTACAAATAATGAGTTTTGCATACATTTACTTTACTTTTTATGTGGCACTTAAGTTTACCAAGTCTTTTTAAACATTCTTGTTTAGTCTCACAGCAACTTAGAATTAAATTATCCACATTTGTATGCATAAGGCATACAAAGGAGAGAGAGAGCATGAGACTTTACTAAGGTCACCAGTAAGGAAAGAAGCTGGGACCCAGACCCTCATTCTAGGGCTCCAGGTCAGAGCGTGTACAAATGCTACTTACCCCACTGAATTATTCGAAGTTCCTGGTACAGCAGATGTTCCCATGAGTCACTTGAAGTTTTTGCCCTGTGGTATATAATGTAAGAATTACTCTTCAAATGTTGAATTTTTTATTAGCATGGTTAGTTTAGCAATAACTGATTACCTCTAGCTTATTAACCCAGTCTGCTCTATAAATTAGACAAGCATGTAAAATTCTAGCCTGCAGAACCAAGGCCAAACTAGAACTTTATTACCAAAATCTAACAGAAGAATTCTGTGCCTTTCCTGTAACCCACCATGATCTAAGAGGACCTCCGTCCTTAAGGATAGCACAATACATCCTTGACCCAACTTCTTCCATCTCTTCCTGAGTTATGTATCAGGTTTGATAAAGTGGACACAAAAAAGGTAGTAGGCCAGTGAAATGGCTCAGTGGACTAAGCACCTGGTCAAGCAAGAGCAGGGACTGGGTTTCCATCCCTGGTACCACATGCCCCACCTGCCCTGCCCCGGGACACTGAGCCTACCACCAAGACCAGCATGGTAGCACATACCTGTAATCCTGGCACTGAGGAGCCTAAAAACAGGAGGATCACTATGAGTCTGAGCTGCATAGTGAGAACCTGTACCAAATACATTAAAAAGAAAAAAGAAATGAACTCTTTTACAAAGGACTAACCAAGCAAAGTTCTGTAAGTACTTGGTACCAAAATTTCAGGAACAATGGGATTTTACTTGTTTGTTTTTAACTCCTTAAAAATGTATTGTTACATAATAATCTTCTGGGATCAGAAGTCCAGACAGCTTTGTAAGTTCTTTCTGGTATGTTAATCATGGATTTTCAAAACTTTACAGTTTTAACTGGGAGTAAAGCTTATAATCCCAACTATTCCAGAGAAGCAAGATCACAAGTTCAAGGCTAGCCTGATCAGCTTAGTGAAATGTATCTCAAAGAAGAAAATGGTTCGATTTTTTCCTAGCTGACAGTTTTACCAAGTATATAGCCCAGGAATCTGACTTGTAAAGGACTGATCTAGGTGTGGCTTTCTCACAAGCTTACCAAAGTATGAAAGCTGCTATGTATCACTTGTCCAAGGAAAAGGTGGAAAATTGGAGAGGTAAAAGCGGAGTCCACAATATCTTGACAGCTTCATAGCTTCTGCAGACAAGAGGGGAAGGATTTTGAAATTTATTTTGAAATCCTGTACTAACAGGGAGGGGTAGAGCTAAAAAATGAATCTGATGCAAATGTACACATGATCAGTTCACAGATTTCCATGGTCCTTTATACAGAGTGTTAGATGCTCTTTACCTGGACAGGTTAAGGGCAGTGAGATGCAAGTGAGAAGGAATCATTGTGCCTAGGGGAAATTCATTGGAAGCCAGTGGAGGCTTAGAGTAGAAAGATACCCCAGGCTTATTGCAAAAGGCTGTTCTTGGTCTGTGGTCCACAGTATCTACATGTTTGAAAGCCAGGCTCTTGGCCCCCCTCCCAACCTCCTGAATCAGGATCTGCATTTTATTGCATCCCACATGATTCCAGCCCATATAGTGTGTTCTTCCACACTTACTTTCTTTTTGTTTTCTCATCTCTCCCCTTTGTTTCTGAGCTAACCAATGAGTTTTTAGAAATCTGTTAGAATAGAAAAATATCAGATCATGTATTCTGTCTACTCAAGTCTACCCTGATCTAGGGTTATCAATTTCAGACTGGGCCCAGCATCTAAAGGCTGCTCTGTACCTCACTTTTCCAAGTTGCTTCCCCCGCAGCCATAAGCAGCACAGCAGAAAGTTGGGCCAGACAGTGAAGAACTGTGTTCTTCCTGCCCAGTACCAAAATAACTTTCGGGTAATTTGTGGGAGGATAGGAAACTTGCCTGTGTTGCTGAAAAGCCCAGTTCTAACGCTTTGTGAGTATCCAGTATTGTTGGATGACCAGAGAAATGGTGTCCCATACATACTTACTACACTTAAAAGGAAATGTTCTTTGTTCTCACAAATTTAATAACATTTGGGGGTGGTTTAGCTAGAGTTCTAGTTAATATGATTAGTGCTGTCTTCTATGACTATTTAAAAATTATTCTTTGGCAGAATCATCTGTACTTTCAAATATATTTATTGGGCCGGCAAGATGGCTCAGTGGTGTAAAGCGCCTGCTTAGGCAAGCTTACGCAACCACAGGGACTGTGATTCAATCCCCAGCACCACCTGCTGCACCAGGACAGGCTGAGCCAGCCATAATGTGTGTGTGTGTGTGTGTGTGTGTGTGTGTGTGAGAGAGAGAGAGAGAGAGAGAGATTAAAGGAATAGAAATTAAAATTATGAAAGTTTAAGTGAAAATGTGAGTTATGATTCACTCACAACTTACACTAGCCTACAATATATTCTTGGAAAATTATTTTGTAGAAAAGTATCATTGCAATGTAAAAATTAGAGCTTTAATCCTCAGTAACAAAAAAAAAAGTAGTTTTCAGGAGTAATCTCTTGATTGTATCTACCCTGCATTCAAGTAAAAAAGTTTGATTTTCAAAAAAGATTTCATATTAAGCAAACTGGAAAGCATAGAAGAATTTGAACTATTTGCTTTTATGAATTACAAGGACTGATGATCATGGGGATTCTGGGACAGGCCATTGGAGCAGAGGCAAAGGCGTCCTGCCACTCTGATGTCCCAAGCCCTAACTTGGCTGGCATGTGTGTTTATGCCTTGTGAAATTGTTGTTGGTCACTAGAGCAGAACCAAAGACTTCTGCCCTTTGAAAGATCAGTCTTTTTTACAATTTCTGAGAAGCCACGTGAGTGCAGGGCAAAACAAAGAGATTAATGACAGCCCCTTGTTTGGCAGCGATTTGCTATAATTTTGTGGGTTATTTTCATTATTCTATAAAGGGTTATTAAATAGGGGGAGGGGCCTGAGCCTGAGGGAGATCGTGACACTCTCCTTTGATCATCAAGGAGCCAGTCAGAGGAGAATCGGGAAAGAGCATTTTAAAAACAGTGATCAGTATTCATCATCTCGTTTAACACACTGGTCTGCCAGAGTCAAGTAAAATAGAAACATGATTATTTGGCAGATAATTTAAACTTTTAATAGAAAATATGACTTGAATTCATAACTTTTATGTTAAATGGCACAGCCATGCAACATATAAATGTCTAATGAATATTTTTACTGATCACCAAATGCTGGCAACTGCACTAATGGAGTCGATACCTTACTCTGAGTCATTTACAAGTCTTGGGCAAATAATACCTCAGTGCTACAACTTGTACTTTGAATGTAGGGTGGGAATTGAAGACAGAATTAATTGAATCCAACATTTTTTTTTTTTTTTTAGCTAAAAATATTTGGAAATCTCGTTTTGTCTCATAAATGAGTTAAATCAGATTCAGAGCTGGGGTGCAAAGTCCTGAGTTCGATCCCCAGTACCAAAAAAACAAAAGAAAAAAAATTCAGAGAGGTCAAGTAACAAAAGGGAGGTTAAATAATTGACATCAGGACACAGTGGATTTTGGATTCCAAAGACTAATGTCCTTTCCAGACAGATTGAGCGTTGTCATCTCCTTTTGGGTAGTTCTGCATAGCAAGCCCTAAAACATAAGGGGATGTTGCTGGCGTCTGAGTTTCTGCCTTGGGGTAGATTCATTCCATGTTTAACAGTGAGAAGACAAGTTAATGAAGCATTTATTTTTGCTGAATAACTAATGGTGTCATCATCTAGGTGTTCATTTGAAAGCCTAGCTCTTTTATTAGCTTCTTGGTTGCAGGGCAACTGGAGGAGCATTCTTGTGCATGTGTATTAAGTATTAAATGCTGATGCTGTTCAAATGTTAAGCTAGTGCCTGCAGCTTCACAATAATAACTTCTTATACAATTTTTTTAATGTTTTATTAGGGCTAGGGAGATAGCTCAGCAGCGTAAGTGCCTGCCTGAAAGTTAGGGAAGGGTCTATAAGGTATTCAGGGTCTCACTGCTAGATCGGACTCATAGTGATCCTCCTGTTTACAGCCTCTCAAGAGCTGGGATTATAGGGGCATGCCACCACACCAGTCTCAATTGTCCTCTCAGTGGTGCCCCAGAGGTGGGGGCCGGGCGGCATGGCAGAGGACCAAACTGGGCCCTGCACCTGCTTGCAGGTGTCTGAATCCGCTGAAGCTATTTGACCGGCCCTACACGTTTGATTCTTATGACGTATCTTATGCTCTCTCATATTTAGAGAGAATGTTTTTTCTCAATCTGATAGAAAGTAAGGTGAACATTTTGTTAACTCAGTAGTTCCAGACCAGTATCTTGGGGCTCTGTTGCATAATTGGCCAGGAGACCTTTCTGTCTTTGCAACATTCCCAAGTAGAAAAGTGAACAAAAGCTATTGTGCAGCTACATGAATTTCAGAATGTCTCATGAAACTGCAGCTAAAATGATTGAAGTCAGTATATTAGTAGGAAATCTTTAGGCTTTATCACTCAATTTAAGAGAATTTTATAGGTCCAAGGACATAGCTCAGTGGCACAAGTGCCTGTCTGGCAAGCATAAGGGCCTAAGTTTAATTCCCTGTATTACGAAAAAGTTAATTTTATAGTGAAGATTACTGTTTTTTTTTTTTTTTTAAAAAATAACACTGTTGAGACTGGGTGTGGGGGCCTGCTCCTATAATCCCAGGCTTGCCTGTAATTCCAGCACAGGAGGCTGAGGCAGAAGGATCACTGAGCTTGAGGCCAGCCTAAACTGCACAGTGAGACCCTGTCAAAAGTGAGAAGAAAAAAAGAAAGAAAAGAAAAGAAAAATGGCTGTCCATGGTCAAAATAAATTTTCTAATCTTTGGTTATTTGTTTTGTTTGAGATGAGGTCTTTCTGTGTAGTTCAGGCTGGCCTTGAACTCACAGTGATCCTCTCTATCATTTCTTTAACAAAGGTTACTGTACAGGAGCCATGACTGAGTGCTCAGCGAAGAGTGCCACCAGATGTCATTTTAGCCTTGTAAATGAACAAGTGTATATTCTATGATTCTGGTAAAGATAAGTTACTCTGGCAGCAACACAGGCAGAAGAGACAAAAAAGGCAAAGTTGTTTGCAATATAGGGCACCGTAGTTACTTCTGGTTAGGTGTTGTTTATTCAGTGGAACCTTGATTGTATTCAACATAATTTATTGTTCCTTTTGGAAATCTATCTATCTATCTATCTTTCTTTCTTTCTTTCTTTCTTTCTTTCTTTCTTTCTTTTTCTTTCTTTTGTTATAGGGTCTCACTACGTAGTTCAGATTCATAGTGATGCTCCTATCTCAGCCTCCCCAGAACTGGGATTACAGGTGTGCACCACCATGCCTGGTTTCTGGGCACAGTACTGCAGATCAAACCTAGGTCCTTTCACTTTCCAGACAGGTGCTTAGACTGACAAGCTATCTGCCCAGCCTAGAAATCCATCTGTTTCTTGGACATTCAAAAAGAGATAAATACTTGTAAGAGCCAGGTATGTAGCTTAGTGTAGCACCTGCCTGGCAAACACAAAGTCTTGAATTCAATTTGCAGTATCCTCCCCACCAAAATTCTTACAGAACATAGATTTTTTAAATTGATCACAGAAGGGCTAGGGAGATAGTTCATTGGCATAAGCACCTTTCTGGCAAGTGCAAGGTCCTGAGTTTGATCCCTAGTAACGGGAAAAAAAGAATTGACCAGCATAATTGACAGTTATGCAAGTGTACAAAAATACAAAGCGGAGGCCTTTTTCTATTGTAAGAAATTAACTTTGCTTTTCCTTTTGTACCTGTGAACTTGAGATTGCTAACAAGTATGGAAAACACATTCTGGGTGTTTTACCCACACCTTTGAGTTGTCATCTATCTCAGAATTTCAAAAGCCAGACTGCCAGATAGCACATTTCTCCACTTTTCTATTGTTCAACCTTTGGCTAATTTGTCCTGACACTGCAGCTGCAGGCCGCACACTACACAGTCTATCATTAAGAGCACCAAGAGTGTCTGGAGGGCGGAACTGTTGGAAGTTAATTTGGCGTAAAACTAACCCGTTCAAAGGTTTCTCAAGCTATAACATGTCATGTCTGTGTGCATCCACTTACACTTCTATTTAAGATCTTGCTTATACTGTAAATGTGACCTTTACAGTTATCTTTCAGAGTACTCAGTGCTTTGAAGAGGAACCCTAAGGAGCTATGTAGGTGTTAAACTTGTGAAGCATGTCTCAGGAATGTCAGTTTCCATTTGAATACCTTTCTTTTTTTCCTTATTAGTCACACAGCAACTCTGTCAGCTGGTAGGTTATGGTACTGGAGGCCCATGGTACACGTAAGCACAAGTAATCAAAGTTCTAATTTCATACTTTAAGTCAGAATCCAGTTTTTAAGAATTTCTTTTGCGTTTTTTGTTTCTTTCTTTCTTTTTTTTTTTTTTTTTTTTTTTTCAATAAGAAAACCCTAAGACCTTCCAACTCCTGAGTTATCCTCGTTCAAATATGGGTTACTGACATTAAGACTATCTAAATCAAGTCACTCAGATATTCCTGATGAAGGAGTAGATTCTTCTGTTTTGTAGATATTTGAATAAGATAATGTAACATTGGGGTACAATTCTGACTCAGTTGATCATCCGCAAACCTTACCAGCCCATCATGCATACCAGCTAACTTGAGACTAATCAAATGCACCACCTGTAGAAATCCTATCACTAGTTGCTAACTGATCTAAGTAGTACCTCCTGTTGGTTGATCTAACACTGCAGTCCTATTGGTCAGCAATCCTCTCAGTTGTCACTTTCAGATTTGGCAGGTAGCATATGTGTTAATTTATACTTAAGCCGTTGAATGTATGTTTCACAGTTACCCTTTATGTTCTTCTGATGACTCTTTGAAACAAAGTTAAAGATCATGAACCTTAGCTTGAACTGACTGGTGTCATGGCAACTAATACTTCACCTTTTGCTGGGCCCCAACTCATACATGCTACAATATTTGTGCACATTAATAATTCATTGCAAAGTGCCAGGTTTCTTTGTGCTGTCAAGCTGTGTCAAGGACAGAATATGCTGTGCTATCTCAGATGTCATTACTAGACTGTTGAGGACAAGAGTAATTAGAAAGGAAAACTAGTCAGGTTACTTGGAAAAATTCCTGAAAATGTGATGCTTCCAATCACCTATTTATAGCATTTTTTTCCCTTGCAAAGTAAGGAATGGAATTAGTGTTGTTCAGGGTATATTTAATAATGTACTCCATGCCTCAGCAGGAGTTTTCTGTGGAAATAATGCACAGGCTGTCATTGTTCCACATCCATTCAGGCAACAGGAGAATAATTGACAGTCTTGGTATACAGTCACATGTTCCATAGGCTCCAGAAGGCCTCTGAGCATAGGCTTAAAAAGGACCCCAAGTGATCCTAATGTGAATACTCTTTTCTTAGGCTTGCCTTTCTCAGTACAGAGTAGGACCCAAGTAAGTTAGACGAGCTTTGAAAAATAAGAATTCTGGGTTCCAAGGCTGATTATGTAGCCTTCACCAGCTTACTTTACCTAATGGCTTCCTCAACAGCTTGCCATTGATATCATTACAAGTTGTGGTGGAACTATAGTGTATAAGATTGATAAAGCCTTTCTAAGTAAAAAATAGAGACTTTTATCATGAAATATACAATATGCAGACATTCTGTAGATCAAATTTATCTCTGATTAGGCAAAGAAATTATATGCCTTAAATTGAATATTAACCTCCTACTACTTTAAAAATTAAGGAAATGGGCTGGCCTGATAGCTCAGTGAACTAAAGCGCCTGCTTAGGCAGAGCACGGTGGCCAGGGTTTGATCCCTGGCAGGCTGTGCTGGCCCCGCCCCTGGGACCCTCTGAGATGGCAGTTGAGACTGGGCGTGACAGCCTGTGTCTGTAATCCCAGTGCTTGGGAGGCTAAAAACAAAAGAATCACTACAAGTCTGATCTACATAGCAAGACCCTGTAGACCCTGTCCTAAATACAAATAGATAAATTAATTAATTAAAAAATTAAGGAATAACTCCCTCTTCAAAGTAGGCTTCACATTAAGACTGACAGACCAACTTACGTTGTACTTTAGTTACTAAAGTTGAAATATATTTCCCTGAATACTGAAGTATTCCCAGTATACTTGAAAATGCTTTGATTCATATAGCCATGTTTTGATTCTTTCTCTTTCATTTTCTTTTATCCTTTAAATACAAAGCTCCTACCTTAATTCCCTACCATACAACTTGGGGTGCAGATGTAACATAGGAATAGAATCAGATGCAAGTTGCAGTTTTTAGAATATGCAGCTACAGCATTCTTC
>PVKN010008105.1:0-15046 GCA_004027915.1 Capromys pilorides
CTCTCTCCTTCCCTCCCTTTCTCTGTCATCTTTTCTCTGAATGGCTTCTTTGAGGTATCGTCCACATACCACACAATTCAACTCTGTAAAATGTGGTTCTCTGGGTTTTGTTTTTAATCTACTGGTGTGCACCTATCACCACAAGTGATTCTGGAGCACACTCATCTCTCTCGAAAGAAACTCTGCCTCCAGTAAGAGACCCTCCCCATTTACTCCCAACCCTTTCCAACCCCCAGCCCTAGGTAACTACACATCTGTTTTCTGTCTTTATAAATCTGGCTGTTCCTTATAAATGCAATCATAGACTGCATAGTGTGGCTTCTTTTAGTTAGCATGATATTTATATGGTCCATTCATGTATCAGTACTTTACTCCTTTCTATAAATGAGTAATATTCCATTGTATGGATATATCACATGTTTATATGTCAATGCATGGACATTTAGTGTGTTTATACTTTTTCATTGTTATGAATAATGTTTTTGAGTCAACATGGTTTCAGTTCTCCAGGGTCAACACCTAGCAGTAGAATATCTAGATCATGATCATTCTATGTTCAACATTTTGAGGATTTCCAGACTCTTTTCCAAAGTGGTAGCACCATTTCACATTCCCACCAGCAACAGATGAGGGTTCCAACTCTGCTATATTGTCATCAACACTTGTTATTGTCATTCTTTTTCATTGCGGTCATCCCAGTAAGTATGAAACGCTACCTCATGTGGTTTTTAATTTCTCTGGTACGTGTTTTCTTGTGCTTATTGAACATTTGTCCATCTTACTTGGAGAAATGCCTATTCAGATCCTTTGCCTATTTTTAAGATTGGTTGTCTTTGTTCTTGAAGCAGAATGTTCTTTATATACTATATAAAATAAACCCTTGTAATATATATGATTTGCAAATATTTTCTTCCTTTCTGTGGGCTTTTTTTCCCCTCTTCCTGGATAGTATACATTGAGCCACAAAGATTTTTCATTTTTATGAAATCCAATTTATCTAGTTTTTGTTTTGTAGCTAATCTGCTCAGTGTTGCATCTAAGAAGGCTTTGCCCAGCCTAAGATCACAGAAATATACCCATATTTTCCCTTAAGACTTACCATTTTAGTTCCTACTGTAGGTCTCTGGTTTATTTTGAACTAATTGTTGAACACAGTATGAGGCAGGGGTCCAATTTCATTGTTTTATCTGTACAATGTGTCTCAGATCATGTGTTGAAAGATGATTCTTGTCCCCTTTGGTTGTCTCTGCATCTTTGGCCACACTGCTTCCTTTCTCTCCAACAAATCAGCTGACTGCTGCCATGGGGACCCTTGCACCAATGGCTTTCTTTCTGGGAAACCCTCTTTCCTGAATTCACCAGGTGGCTTCTTCTCAGGCTAAAGATCTCAATTCTGAGGGATCTAGACAGTATAGGGTGTCTAAAGTAACTTCCTCTCCTAGTCTCCCCTTCTACTTTTATTTACTTTTCTTTGTAGTCTCAACATTTTTCTAAACATACACATTTTTTATAGAGCAAAAGTCATGAAATCTTGTAAGTGGGGAGATAGATTTTCAAATCGAGAAAGTGCAGGAGTGGGCTGTGCACATTAAACTTAGAGATGAAGAATCCATACAACTGTGTGGCCTGAGTGTGTTTGTGAGTGTGTAGGAAATGACCACAGCAGAAGTGAGTGGGGAATGCCTGGGGGTGGGGAGAACTTATTGGGTGCACTGTGGGGCTCAGGGTGCCAAACAGCTGCTCCAGGGCCTATGGCTGGCCTTTTCCATGCTCTGCACTGCAGGCCCGGGCCCTGTCTAGCCCTCATGCTACTCCTGTTTGCAACACTGAGGTCAAGCTTCTAGACCATTGAGTCCCAGCCCCATCCGAAGGCTTTTCCTGGCCTGGCCCAGTGGATAGTCTGAACCAGGCCCTCCTGCTCCCCTGCCCACCTGCTCTCTAATGCACCACCAGCCCTCCCTCGAGAATACTGTGACACAGCTCCTCACTGTCCCCCAGGGCCTGGCTCCTGGCCCAATTCACCTGCTGAGCTCCACACCCCCATGACACACAGAAGTGCGTCCCGAGCTGGGCAGACTGAGGGGACAAAAAGCCAGAGCCGCATAACCCAACTATGGAAACTGTGTTTTATGACTCCTGAGTAACAGTTTGGTATTTAGATTAATTTTTAACTGAGGATTGAACCCAGGGCCTTTATTCTGAGCTATATCCCTAACCCTTTTTGAAACAAGGTCGTGCTAAATAGCTCATTTGTCTTGCTGGATTCATATTATTCAAATTCAAGTTATCTTCCTGCCTCAGCCTCTCAGAGTGCTGGGGTTACAGGCATGACCAACACACCCAGGTGCTGTTAGTTTTTGGTTCCACAGAGTAACTCTATCTTAGTCCTTTTTCTGCTACTATAACAGAATACCATGGATAGGGTAACTTGTACACAATAGAAATTCCCTTTGTTTGGGAACTGTGGACCCTGAGAAGTCTAAGATCGAGGGTTCCCTGCAGCAAGGACATTCTTACTGCACCACAGCACGGGGAGGCAGGACCAGGGCCCACGCCGGGATCGCGTCCTCTTCCTATAACACCATTTATGCCATGGGGGGCAACCCCTCAACTCATCCAATCCTCATCACTTCCCAAGGCCTCATATCCAGCTGGTATCAACAAATGCATTTGGGGATTAAGTTTCCAACATAGGAGCTTTTGGAGGATACATTCAAACCATGGCAAAGTCCTTAGACAAGGTTTTTAAATCATAGCCACCAGCAGTCATGAAATCAATTTGTGAGTTAGAGATAGTTACTGTTCAGCTTTACTGTGGTGAAACTGGTGAATAAAAATGGTATGTAATCAAGACAGACAGTATTATGCACCTTTTTATAAAAGTAGTGGGTTTTTTATAAAGATAGCAGAGAGCATTAGCACAGACTAGTGATGGCAGACCTACGGCACACACGCTACCCTGAGCTATTTCACTGAAAGCTCCAAAAAGTTTGCTTGCCATCACTCATGTAGACCATATTAAGGTGTAGTTAGTGATGGACTCTAAAGCCAGACCTATTATATTTTAACCACTGCAATGTGACCACTTTCTATGTGACCTAGGAGAAATTATTTAATTTCTCTGTGCCTCAGTTTCTTCACCTTAGTAATATGTACCTTATAGGTTTGTTATAAGGATGAAATAACTAAGTACATATGAAGCTATCTTAGTTACTTTTTACTCGTTGCTGGGACAAATACTTCACACTCAAAATGAAGGAAGGAAAGGTTTATTTAGCTCACAGTTGCTGGAGGTTTCAGTTCATATTTGGCTGGCCCAAGGCTGAGTGGAACAGGGCAGAGAGCTTCCAGTTCATGGCAGCAGAACAGCAACAATCATGACAGAGGCAACAAACCAACCAGGGTGCAGAGAGCAACAGCCAACGTCTGTCTCTCTTTATATTACATTCAGGCTCTCTGCCTTAGCCTATCCAATTTAGGCCACACCCATAATCCCATCTGTACTAAAACACATAATCCCAGTGGATCATGACTCAAGTCTCAAACTCTAGAAGTCCCTGCCCCATGATTGCATGAAGCTTTGGGGGACAACTAGACATAACAAAAGCACTTAACATAGTACCTGGCAGGTGTTCTAAATATTTTGCTATAGTTAATTTTGTAAATGCGAATCACAGAATATATGTTTCTCATTGAAAGTCTTTGTATTAGTCAGCTCTTACCACAAGAATGCTGCATAACAAGCAATTATCAAAATCACAGTAGCATTGACAATGAAAGATTTCTTCCTAATGTGTTTCAGAGTAACTGGGTGCTCTCTGCTGATCTCTTGGTTCATTTATCTGTAGGTCAGCTGACAAGTGACCAAGCTAGCCGTGGCTGGGCTGGGTAGCTCTGCTTGAAGCTCCACGTCCTGCCATGTGGGCTGCACTCCAGAGCTGCTCCATGTGAGGACAGGCTACAGGGCACCTGCTGGCAGATATTCTGCTCATCAGAATGTGAAAAGCAGGAAGGGGCCCTTTAAGCAAACTGAAAGCCTCCTCTTGTCTCATATCTGCTGCGATCCCATTGGCTGGATGACGAAGTGCAGAGATCTGCGCTCTAGTCCGATTGGCCAAAGCCAGTCACGTGTCAGGCAGAGAAGCGCTACCTATTGGACAAGAATGCCCTGGCGGCAGTGAAAGAGTTGGAGAGGCGGTGCTCTACGGCAGGACCTGGCAAACTACTGCCCATAGGCCATGTCTGATGTGTTTCATGTTTTGTGCATTGTTTTATTGAAATAAAATCAGGCGTACTTGTTTAGATACAGCGGATTTGTGACATAGCGACAGAAGTGAGTACTTGCAATAAAGTCGTTTTTGATCTGGCCCCTGCCAGGAAGTTTGTTCACCTTTGTTCTAAAGAATGAAAACTTCAGGAATGGATGAGAGTTTCATGTCCAACGAATCATCAGGGAATGCCGCTCTGTGCCAGGCACAGGAGGGGGCTGCTCAGCGACTTCTCTATTCTATCCGATACGGATTCTCCCTACAGCAGAGAGGCAGCGCCCCTTGTTCAGCAGCCCCACTTCTGGCTCTGGACGTGAGTCTGTCACAGAGCGAGCCTCAAAGCTGGGACTCATGGACTCGCCTTTCTATTCCTCCCGTAAGGAATTCAGTGACCTGAACTCGGGGAAGGACCTATCAGCTTTCTAGTAATGAGCGGTGGGGTTTTCCAAATTTTAAAAGAAGTTATATAATCACTCATGTGAAGCAAGATATTTGGAACATTTACTGGACTCAAACGGGTATCTCAGATGGAGACTCCATATAGCAAGCTGATTGTTATGGTTTGCGTCTAGTTGTCCCTCCAAAGCCTCATTCAATCATGGGGGGGAGGGGACATCCAGACTTTGTGATGAATTCATGATCCAAGGCTGGGATTTTGGGTCTGAGTACAGCTGGGATTATGGATGTGAGTGCTACACCCGTCCTGGGGCAGATAGGCTGAGTGTAACATAAAAGAGACCGAGAGACAGCCTTGCTCTCTGGAGCCACTGTTGCCATTATTCTTGCATCTGTTCTCTGCTCTTTGCCACTGCCATAAGTGCCACTGTGTCGTGGAGCCGGTGACTATGGAGTGAAATCTCCATTAACTGGGAGCTAAATAAACCTTTCCTTCCTACATTTTGGGGGCTGGGTATTTGTTCCAGCCACTCGTCTAAATGGAGTTGCTAAGGTGGAGAGGTGGGGTGGAGAGAGGGTAGCTGTCACTCAAGTCCACATCTCTTGAGTGGTCCTCTGGATGTCATATTCTCAGTTCTCTCCAAAGCCCAGGAAACTACACGACAGGAGGGCTCCTTTGAGATTAATGTGGCCTTTGTGAGTTTTCTAATTTCTCAGGGGACTATTTTAGTTCACAAAAGCCTGCTTCATGGGCACTCTGTTTGAAAGTAGTATTTGATTTTTTTTTTTTTTTCAGTAGCAAATTTAAATTTAAATTTAAATTTAAAATCCTAGTCCTGCCTTTAAGCTTCTGTTATGATTTGTGTCTCGCTGTCTCCCCAGAGCCTCAGGCAGTCAACTGGCGCTTCTGGAGTTTGTGGCTGATTCTTGATCCAATGCTGGGATTATGGGTGTGAGTGCCTGGGGCAGATACTCTGCAGTACAGTGTAAGGAGGGGAGAGAGGCTGGCTAGCTGCTTGAGCTGCTGCCACTCTTTTCGTTCTCTGCTCCTTACGACCACGATAAACGACTGCTCTCTGCCACATGCGACTGCCTTAGAACCTGCTGAGTAGGGACTGAAACCTCCACTGACTGTAGGCTAAATAAACCTTTCCTTCCTTCATTTTGGGTCTCAGGTATTTTATCGCAGCTACAAGAGAAGAGTAACCAAGACAGCTTCTAAGTCGCTTTTTCAAATCTTGTGCTATTCAAAGGGACAGTCTTAATGATCTGTTTTATGGGAGATTTTTCTTATGGGCTACTTCCACCAGACTGAGTTGAGCAACTTCAAAGGATTTTTAAAACTGTATTGGTAACTGTAATTTATTTTATTTGCTTTTCAGCAACAACTAACAGCTCCTGCCACAGATACTGCTCTGTTCTCAACAATTAATCTTAACTTCTTTCATTCTTTTAGCAAATCCAGCAGACATTTTATATTGTCATCTGCATTTTATGCGTAAAGAAACTTGAGCATAAAGAGTAATTCTCACAAGGTCATACAAGACTTGGCTTTTTTTCTTGAAGTCAAGTCTCTCTATGCAGTCAAGACTGACCTTGGAGGACAATAATATTCAATGTGTCAATTATTGTGAATGTACTACTAACGTGTTTTGAAACTATCATATTGTTATTTTTTATTAAATTAAAAAAATAAAAATAAAAGACTGACCTTGAACTTGTGACGACCCTCCTGCTGCAGCCTCCTGAGTGCCGGGACTGCAGGTCTGCATCACAGAATTACTCTTATATGATCAGTCCCAGAGTCTATATTTTTGGCTCTTGCCCTCTCCCTTAATTAGCTGACTGCAAATGAATTAACAGAAAAGAACATCCCAGATATTTCAATCATTCTTGTAAAACTAATAAAATTAAACTTACAGGGTAGCAGATTCAAAATTATTCTATGTGTTCCATATGTGATTACAAACTTACTTTG
Source organism: Capromys pilorides (assembly GCA_004027915.1). Lineage (NCBI taxonomy): Eukaryota > Metazoa > Chordata > Mammalia > Rodentia > Capromyidae > Capromys > Capromys pilorides. The sequence continues at coordinate 6,643 of PVKN010008105.1, forward strand.
TAAAAGAGGCCACCTGATGCCCACTTCCTTCCAGGACTGTCGTCTGTATGTCTCGGGGGTCAGAGCCTCCAGAGTGGTCAGGGCTATTGTCAGCTGTTATCAGTGAGGGACGCAAAGGCAAACCAGCTTAGTTCCTCAGTACTGATGGATGCTCCTGTTTCATCTGCAGCTGGACGAGCAGGGGCTTCTAGTGGCAAGCTTGGGGTCAACTAATTTATCATTGGAACAATATGTCGCAATGCCAAATATTGCCATAGGGAGCTGATGAAAACAGCCAAATTGTGTTTGCTCACAAAAGTTCTGGAATTCAGTGCTTGCCGTAGCTCTTGCCCTCTAGTGAACCTCCCTACCCACTTCTGGTCCCATCTGCATAGTGACTCGGTTTCCTTCGCTTTCTCAGCTTGTCGGAGGTCCCGGTCTAGTCCTGGGTTGACGCTTGGGTGTTGTAGGAAGCTGAGCAGCAGCTCCGGCCTTTCCTGACTAGACACCAGCACTACCTGCCCCCGCCCGGACCATGACAGCTCAAAGCATCTTCAGCCATTGCTAAAAAATGTCTCTTGCTTGGGGGGCAAGGTTGAAGCCCTAATCAGAAGCCACAGGACGGGATTGGGTTGAACACCCACCTCCCCACCCCGCCACTACCCCCACTCGGCACTCCAATTAGAGCTTCAAGTGAAGCTTGTGCTGAGAACCCTGAGAGGACCAACCAAGCTCTGCAGAACAGGCCAGGATGGGACGACCTCAGAGGTGAGAAGTCAGACACATTGCCCTTTGTGCAGAATGTGCAGTTAGGGAGATTATTCCACTTTATTAAGAAGAAACTGTCGCAGCTGGGGCCTTCTATGAAGATTCCCAGGAAATGGTAATTATTTACCAACCACCCCAGAGGCAGAATGCACAGAATTTTAAAATTTGGTAAATGAGAAAGTGGGAGGGAGGGAGAGAACCCAAATGCAAAGTCAGAGTCCAGCTGTACCAAGCGCTGATCCAGGACAGGAAAATAACATCTTCCTTAAAATACTGGTCCCCCAACTCCCTATCACAGCCCTGCCTGGCAGCTGAAACCCAAACGGCTCAGCCCCACTGATCTGCCCCATGCTGGCGGGAAGGCTTCGCTCAGCTCCATCCACTCCACGCCTGTTTCCCAGACGCCTCGCTAATTACTACGCCTAAACCTGTCTACATCGTACTCAACAACCCAGTCTCCCAGATTTTTAACCCCAGGCCTTCACACCCCCACTTCAGTCTGTCGTTCCCACTGCCGCACCCCTAGGAGCCAGGACTTGACTAGAGAGTAATAGCTAACAGCTGTCCAGCGGTTGCGTGGCCCAGACACTGCTCTAAGCAATCATTGTTTTAGAGGCCAAAGAGGATTTCCTTTTTCCAGGGCTGCCCACTGTGCTGCCCGCTGCTGTCCCCGAGAACCAGAAGCAGACCTGCTGGGGCCTGCGGCATCTGCGCCTGTGACCTTGGCTTAGGTTCCTGTTGTCTTTGCAAGAAGTGCAGAGACTAGAAAGCCGAGCGTGGGGCTGGGCGGCTGGGAGCAGTCCCTGGGATTCAGCTGAGCGCGTCCAGTGAAGGCAGGTGTAGGGTGTTGGGAGCCCAGTGGCAGGGTGCTCAGCCCCCATTGACCTTCGGGGTTGGACAGAGAGGAAGAGGAAGCAGATTTTTGCTGCTCTGCACTCACGGCTTCCTGAAGGCGGGGCTCCTCGCCTTCCTCTGGGCGCACGCTTAGCTCACGCACTCACAGACCCACACGTGGGGCAGCGCCAGAGCCGGCCACACCCAGGAGCCGACGGTGACATGTCCTCAAACTGTGCACTCTGAAAACGAGGCCTCAGATTCACAGCAACTTCAGTTTTTCTCTTTTGGAAGGCAGCTCTCCAAAGGGCTGAGCCAGGGCTCTCCATAAGAAAATTTGTTCAGAGAGGATCAAAGAGATGGCGCCCTTTAGAATAGCGAAGCCGACCAGCATGCCTGTGAGTGGGATAGATGCATCGTTGAGGGTACACATGGCCGAACAAGAGGAATCCAAAAGGCGACTAGCGAGACCAGAGCAGCTCCCCACATATACTGGGCCATCTCTTCAGCCTAAATACGTTGAAGAGCAGCCTGGTTATTTACATATGGGCTTTGCATCTATCCACAGTACAACTGGTTGTTATATTGGTTGGTGCAAGAGGACATATGTCTTTGTGAAAAAATGGGATAATGGGTACAGTACAATTTGGAAAAGACGTATATGTTTATCTGAAGAATCCTCCTTGAGATTTTCTTCCAAAATTGGGAGTGGTTACAGTTCCAGGATTGGCAGGCTTGGTTTCATCAAGAAAAAGCTCTAGATTTAAGAAAATTGCTTATCTACTAGGACTGGCTGCTTTAGGAACAGCTGCTTGTGACCCACCTCAGTCAATAATAATTGCCCAGGTAACTGGGGAAAAAAGTGTATGCTACAAGCCAGCAAATTTATGAAGCATTTAAATCATTTAGACAAAAAGCACCAGAAAAGGATCAGTCCCAGAGCCTAAAAGAAAACGTAAGCTGGGAATCTCTGATGAAAAAGAAATACCTGCAGAAACCACTCACATCCTGAAACACTCGGCGTCTTGGCCAACAGAAGTCAGTTCTGAAACAGTGATAAAATCAGAACCCACCTCAGGTACTACCCATTTATGCCTGGCCCTGATCTCATGGATCATGGGCAGTTGCACCCAGAAGACAAAGATAGGTACAGCACTGGAAGCTAAAGTAGACTGCAGAAAGAAGTACGAAATGTGTGAAGTTGCAAACGATGATGAAAAAGTTCATGCAATGGGTAACTGACACACAGTGTAACTTTAATCATGTGTTTTGGCATCTTCCATTGTGTAGTTTGATTAATTGGATAAGTGATTAACACATACTTGAATGCAAGGACAGTATTAGTTGATTAATTGACAAAAGTATTAGGTTACTTTTAATGACTTTATGGCATCTATTCAAAAGCAAAAAAAGCTAGACACCAATGAGACTAAAATCTGAATATATATGTATATGTTTCCATATATAGTATATTTACATATATACATTTTTATGTGCTTTAAATTTTCAAAATTTATGACAGAATAGTGTTTGGGGGCTGGAGAGATAGCTTAGTAGCATAAGCACGTGCCTGGCAAGTGCACAGTCCTGAGTTCAATCCCTGCTACAAAAAAAAGTAAAATAAAATGAAAACCTCAGAATACTGTGTGGAAGGATATGTTCATTTTTCTCCCATTTCTCGGGGCTGGAATAAAATATCCACATGTTAGAAAAGAAACAAAACAAAACAAGGAGCTGAGCCAGAACCTTGGCCTGTGTGAATTTCTCTAGCTTCCGTCTTCCACAGCAGAATGCATTTTGAAACAAATTTTGCTTGTTTGAATATAGAACACCTCTCTTTCCTTCTCCTCATTTCCTGTTTCCTCTTCTTGTGCAATTATCATAGAACTGCAGGGCTGTTTTCTAGAATATTCTTGGGTACCTCAACGCCTCAGGCCTGTGTGCTCAAGATCCAGGCCCAACCTAAGAACCCTAAGAACTGTGTTCTCAGGACAAAGCCTTGGATATTTGGAAATGTGTGACTTGGCCATTCGTGTTTAGCTCTGTCATTCTGAGAGAACAAGAGGAAAAAATAATTGCTCTAAGATGGTGGAAGCTTCAGGAATTTGAAATTGGTGTCTCTGGTGAAACTTGCACTCGTTGATGGATCCAGTTGCTGACAACATTCTGGCCTCCCTCCTCCTTCCCCAGATTCACAGTATAAAGCAGAATAGAGGGTGAGTCTGCAAGGTTTTGGAGCCAGACAGTCCTACCTTTAACTCCTAGAATCACTGCGTGAGCTAGTCACTGAATTCCCCCATTTATAAAATGAGAACAGTAATGGCTGTCCTGAGGTTTGCTTGGAGGAGCCAATTTAAAAAAGGAATGTGTCAAGAGAAGTTAGAATTTTATTAGAAGTCCTCCTAGGAAGGTAGTACTGTCTTGACTGAGAAAATAATTAGGCAAATACAAGAAGCAGAATCCAACATCCTGTGGCTAGAGGTGGGTGGGACACTCCCAGCAAGACAAAGGGAGGATTTTTTTTGCAGCTCCAGAGAGGAAGTGGGGGGTGAGGCGACAAGGGGCAGGGTGGAAATCCCTCCCTGAGATGCCCCTTCAGTCCCCCAAAATCTAGAGTCAGATTTATCCAATTCATGGACTATTTCAAGTAAGTAATGAAGAAAACAGAAGGGGCTGAATTTTGTCTCCAGGGATATGGGGCAAAAAATACTGTCATTTCAGAGGAAAAGAGAGTAGAGGCAAGGAACGCCCAGGACCAAAGACACAGGGGCCCTCCTGGGAAGGGTATTGGGCCATCAAAGGCACTGAATCTTGGGTTCAGATAGATTTCTGAGACATAGGTGATTCTGGTTAAAGTCATGTCATTTAGTGTCATTCATTAGTCATTATTTCATTCTTTTCCTGGGCTCTTCCTTCTTGATTGTCAGCCTGAAATTACATACTACTTTGTCTGGAAGCCTCAGATTTCCCAAATGTGAATTAGCACCATCAGTGGGGGCCCCTCCATGGTACTCTCACTTGGAGAGTCATGGGCCTGGGTGATAACTGCTTCTTTGAGTGTCTGGTCTTCTGCCAGACTCTACGCTCAACAATGTCGAAAGATAAATCTTCTACATCACTGTGTTCCTGCATATGCCAACCTGGCATCACATCTTGTATACTATAGGTTTTCAATAAAATATAGAATCAATGGAGGTAGAGTAGAAAATTCATAGTATCTGTGTTGCTGGGCCAGGCCTAAGTAGGTCCCCCAAGGAACTTTAGCAAACCTTCTGCAGAAGTTTGCAGGTTCCAGCCCTGACTCTGTCACTCAAAGCTGTATGGTGCTGGGCCTCATACTTAGACTCTCTGAGCCCCGCTCTTCTCCATAAGTGAATGTAAGACACAGGTTGGTGGGAGGTCTCAGGGGAAGGATCTGGAGAAAGGGGAGTCAAAACCCAGAACATGTTTGGTCCTCATCTTTGAGTCTCATTTTGGTGGATCTGGCCCATGCACAGTCCACATTACGTCAAAGCCCTCAACATCTTGTGAACATTGGATTCATCTCCTCCCTCTCCGCAGTTTGCTAGGCTCCTCCTGGTACCAGGCAATCCTCTAAACTAGGGCTTCAACAAACCACAGATCGTAAACCAAACCTAGCCCAGCACCTGTCTGTGTATGTACTGCCCGTGAGCTAAAGAAAGTTTTGCAGCTTTAAATAGTTCCAGAAAGGATTTTGAAAAGAGTATTTTGTGACATATGAAAGTTATTTGAAATTCCAAGTTCAGGGCTTGTAAACAAAATCTGGTTGGGGGTGCACCTACGCCCGCTGCTCACGTGGTCTGTGCCTGCAGTCGTACTGCACGGGTGCTGCTGCAGCAAAATGCCATGAACTGGGGGGCTTTATAAATGATGGAGATTTCTTGCTCACAGTCCTGGGACCCAAGAAGTTCAAGGTCAGGGCATCAGTGGGCTGAGTGTACAAATGAAGGCTTTCAGATGTGTAGAGCATTCTCTGTTTTGGGGACAAAGAGTGTAATGGGCCAGATGCCTTCTGGGACCGCAGGTTTTGTTTTGCTTCATATTTATATACTGGGGATTAAATTTAGGACTTTACCACTGAATTACATCACTATAGTCACACATACGTGCACACATGCACGTGCACACACTCAACTTTAAATACGAGACAGAGTCTTGCTGTACCACTGAGTTTCCCGGGCTGGGCTCAAACATGGGATCCTCTTGCTTCAGCTTTTCATAAGGCTGGGATTACAGATCTGCACCACCAGGGCTAGCGTTCCACCCATGAGACCTAGTAGTGTTCCAAAGGCCCTGCCCACCCCAGTACTAGCATCTTAGGGTTAAGTTTTCATCAATCATTCCCAGTGGCAGAAACATTCAGACCCCAGGCGTACCAGGGCTATGGTGGAAGCACTGATTACTTGTACAACCATTGGGTGGCTTCAAAAGCCAAAAATACTTAACATCTGGCTCTTTATTTAAAAATTAAAGATCAACTGGATAGTTAAGACAAGGTTAAAGCAAGACCTATATAGCAAAAAGTGTAACTTTTGTATCTGACAAGGTCAGTCAAATCCCCTCAGGATTTACCTTGAAACCGTGTACAGCATTTTGCAGAACTTTTGTCAGTGTCAGCCGTCTGGATGAGTCACCGCCATTGCTTGACCAGTTTGCTCTCTGTGAAAGCCTGAGAGAATGTTTTCTCTCTAGGTGACTCTCCTTAGGCACACTGTACAACCATCGAGCAGAAAAGTGTAACCATGATGTATGAAAAGTAAAGCCATATTAATATGCTAAGCTGTAAAAGGTTCAAGTCAACAGCTTCCAACATTGCCAGTTCTGCTGATAACCCACTTCTATTATGGACTATTGGACTATATATACAGCTACTTTCTCTTAGTTCAATGAGAAGAAAGATTTGTACTAACAATGTTTAGAAAAGATATCATGTCTACATCTTGTACTCTGAATAATTACTATGAAGATAACAATATGCAATGCATTAATTATTGCAGCTCTCCTACTAACCTGTTTTGAAATGGCCTCATTATTATTTATCATTAAAATTAATAAAAAGTTTTAAAAGATTAAACATCAAAGTCTATCAACTCCTGTCCTAGGCAATCCCTAAGGCTGGTGGAGATCATGTCCCCATAAGTGCCATGTGAGGCTGGTGCCATCATTACCCTTATTAGATAATGAGGAGCCCAAGAGGAGGGACATCTTTCTATGATATTTCCAGGGTTCTCGGCTTATACAACATAGCAGGGCTGGGATCAAGCCCCCCACCTCTGAAGTGGAAAGGTAACTACACAGCGTATTAGAGACAACGTCAGATTTGGTGCCACCCTGGGGGGTCTGGCTTGGAAGATTTCTGAGCAGGGCAGTGATGTGATGAAGCGCAATCCTAAAGTGGCCTCTATGGCCATTGCCTTGAAGAGAGAAGAGATGGAGAAGGAGCACAGAATAGAAATTAGGAAACTGCAATATGGAATTGAGATTCTCGGGCAGAATTGCAGCCAGCCAGGTACCCATATGTTATGGCTTGTGTCTGAGGGTCCCCACCAAGCTTCATGGAGTCATAGGTACAGCTTTACAGAAGTGTGTGGTGCTGGGATTAAGGGTGCCCCATCCTAGGAGTATAGGGACAGAAAGAGAGCTGTGGCCATTGCTTGCTACTGCTGCCTGCCCTGCAGTGTACTATTTCCCTCCTGTGATGCCCTCTGCCACTCCACCTTGCCTTAGAGTCAGCTGGCTAGGGACCAAAACCTCTGCCAACTGTGAGCTAACTCAACCTCTCCTTCTTGAACTTGGGGGCATTCAGTATTAGGTCTCAGCAACAAGAAAAGTAACTAAGACACTGCACGAACTGAAACTAGTAACTTAACCTCTCTCCGCCTAGTTTCCTCAGCACTCCACAGGGCTCAGTAACAGAATCCAGAGGCTCCTCCCTTAGGAGACTGTTGTGAAGACTGGAATGGAAATTTTGTCTTATTTATTTGTCTTTGAGGCATAGAGTGACACCTGGATAGACATCGGCTATGGTTATATCTGCAGTTCCTTCTCTGTTCCAGGGTCCCTCCAGGGAATTGGGGTACAAAGAGGCAGGAAGACAAACTAACCAGACCAGATGTCTGCTCAGAGGAATGCACTGTCCACTGGGGCAGGAGGGTGCAGCGGTCGTCAGGGAGCCATGTGACAAATGCTGTGAGCGCTCCTGCACGAGCAGAGGGAGCTGGCGGGGTGGGGCCTCCCCTGCAGACTCCTCCTGAACCCCCAAGCACCCTACTGGCTCTGCCACAGACCCCTTCACCCTAGACTCCCCCTGACCTCAGTGGCAATACCAGGTTCTGGGCTTATTTCCAGTGCTCTGGCAGAACAATGTCTGGAAGACTGTAAAGGACAAACCAGTCCAGCATCCAAGGCCCCTGGGGGATGTGGCCCAGGACACAGCTCGGCCACTTGTGCATGTCCAATGCCAATACATTCGTGGTGAGAGCTGCGGATGGTAAAAACCTGGCTCCTGGCCCCAGCCTGGAAACCAGACACCTGTGCCCCTGAAGTGCAGCAGAATCCCAGGAACTAAGAATTTTATCATAGCCAGGAATTTAGCTTAGAGGTACAGCACCTACCTGGCAAATATAAGGTCCAGAGTCTGATTCCTGGAACCCCCTCCAGAACAAAAAATTGTATTGTACATGTGCCAGCATCTCCTGCCTGCCTTCTTGTTTTTTTGTTTTGTTTTTTTTTACTCCAAGTATTAGTTTCTGATTTATTATTTACAAATGTTCATTTATGTCTATGTAGCTATGCATAGAAG
>PVKN010008105.1:15146-25696 GCA_004027915.1 Capromys pilorides
TCCTGACTGGAGAGAGGAGATTTGGCCCCATTGAAAGGCCCTAGACCTTTCCTTTTCCTGTCAGACATTAAAGTGCTCAGTGGTATGGTGGATGCATTCGTATTGCTTATCACCCGTCAGGCATTCAGGGGCTAATATTCACCAGACACTTTGCACATGTCTGCTGGAGGCTGGGTATTTGTGCCCCTTCAAGTCACAAATTCCTCGTTGAAATCTGCCCCCAGTGTGGTGGTATTTGGAAATGGACCCATTGGGGGTGATCAGGTCATGAGGAGGGGGCCCTCCTGAAGGTGAGTAGTGCTTTCATCAAAGAACCCCAGCATGCTGTCTCCTATCCACTGTGAGTAGACAAGAAGACAGGCCAGGAAGTCAGTCCTCACCTCATATTTGATCTGTTGATGTCTTGATCTTTGACATCACAGCCTCCAGAACTTCACAAAATAAATGTCTGTTTTTCAAGCCACCTGGTCTACCATGTTCTGTTAGGTGGCCCTAACAAACGAAGAGCACCAGACATTGTTTTAAAACTACACAGAGAAGGGCTGGGGAGATAGCTCTGTGGCACAAGTACCTGCCTGGCAAGTGCAAGGTCATGAGTTCGAACCCCAGTCCCACCAAAAAAAAAAAAAACAAACAGCTACACATAGGGGGAGTTGCTCAACCTCCAAGCAACTCTGAAATAGGCACATACCTATTATCTATATTTGACAAAGAAGGAAACCAAGTTCATACAATGTTTAAGAACTCAGGCAGTCTATGGGTGATGGAGTGTTGAATCCGAGACTCAAACCCCAGCAGTCTTGCCATGAACTGTCTATGCTCTTAGCCACCAAAGCAGTGAAGGACAACGGGCTCTGAGAAGCCTACCATGTCACAACCCCCTCAGTTCTTAAGAGACTTCCTGTGTAGGGGATTTGCTGACACCAGAGACACCAGAGACACAACACCTGTAGCTGCCTGCTGACCTCAGCCCTGGGACCCTCTTTAGGTTCAAAGGCCTTGGAGGAGCCAAAGGAAGTCCAGATGGCCTTATTGCTACAGTCCGTCCTGCTCGATGTGGACCAAGTTGTCTTGTAAGGAGGACAGATTCTAAGGGACGTTAAACAGTAGGATGTTGGTAATGATGGAGACGTGCTTTCAGAGGGCTTCCACACCATGCTTCCGGCAACTGGTGCAGATGACTAGAAGTTCATCAGTGGCCCCAGAGCAAGCCACCAGTGGCCCCGCTTTAGAAGGAAGTCAGGGTCCTCACTGCTGGGGAAGTAGCCAAGAGAGCCTGATGCCAGCTGTGTGCGCCTCTCTGACGGCTCCTGGGATCTTTCCCTCCAGGAGTTTGGACCACATGTGCTCTGAAGGTAGCCCTTCCTCCTGCACAGCATGATGTAACCATCCAACTCACAACCCCAGATGGTTTGCAGATTTTCTGGGGTGACTATTTCCTGTGTTCTGAGACGGCAGGTGGTAAGAGCACTGGGCTTGAGAACTGCGGACAGCACTGACACCGGGGCTGCTTCTGTCCATCAGGATGTGCTGAGCAGCGAGTAACAGAAAACAGCCCAGGCTGGTGTAGATAATACAGAGGAATGTGGGGCTTTTGCAACTGAACGTTCTCTGGGTGGATTTCAGGTGGGATTGGACGTGGGTCTTCACAAAAGACCTGGCTTTCTTTTCCTTGCTTTCTCTGTTTACCATGATGTCAATTGATCGGGAGGTTCTGTCTCTGCAGAAGAGTGGCTAGAAGGCCCAGCAAGCATGCTTTGATACTTAGGTCTGCAAAGGAAGCCTCTTTATTAAGCCCTTAATGGAAGTGTGGCCCTCTGGTTGGCTCATCTGACGTCCTTCACCCACTCCTGAACCAGTCACTAAGGCCGTGACTTAAACGCACCTGATGTAAACGCATCGTGACCTATCCCTGCATCTAGAAAGGAAGCGCTTTGTCCACGCAACACCTCGTTTCTTTGACTTCTACCATGGAAATCTCTGGTGTCACTCAAAGCATGGGTCAACAAAACCGTGAAGGAAATGACAACCACTTGCTCAGAATCACTCAAAAAATCTTGGAGTCATTCTTTCAATTTATTTTATTTTATTTTTTTGGTGGGAGCGGGACCAGGGATTGAACTCAGGTCCTTGCATTTGCTAGGCAAGCACTTATTCCACTGAGCTATCTCCACAGCATTGAAATCATTCTTGATGCCTTTATTTCTTTCATTGCATGCCCATAGACAATCTATTATCAAATCCCACTAGCTCTGCTGCAGGCTCTGTCTAGAGTCTGACACCTTTGCTCTTCTCCATGGGGTCTTCTTGGCTAAAAAATTTCAAAAATAAGTGGCATCTAATATCCCTGACCTCATGAACATCACATCTTAGTCTCACCTACCTTGAATATGTTCAGGACGTTTACACTGGCCTCCCATTAGACAGCCATCTGTCACCAACCCATTTTATTATAATTCATGTAAATTTCTGCCTAGTGAATGGATATGTGGCTGCTTTTATATTATCAAAAATTAAAAGAATTTTAAATTGTAAGTCAATGGTCACCACACTCCCGAATCACCTGTCTGGCCCCTCTCCTGCCAAGATGCCTCCATGGGCTGTTGCATTTCCGCTTGATACATTCCCCACCCTGAGTTGGATACCTGAAGCCGGCTTGGCTTACTCTAGCTTTGACTTCTCACCTGGATTGAGGACTTCATCTCCCTCCCCAGGTATAATAATATTGGGACAGCTTCCCATCAACCTTGATTCCCAAAGACGACTGTCACAAGCCTCCCCTTGCTCAGCAGCCTCTTTTTTCCTGTGCCCAATCTACCAGCCAGGAGTCATTTTCTTACCTCAAAGGTAGGAAAGGAAATTCTTTTAATTTTAAGTCTCAGATGACTCTCCAGAGTTCTGAGAATGTGTGATTCTGATGGTCCTCCCATCACAACCTTTGTTGTATAAAATCTTTGTACGTGCATCAAGTTTAGTTTTTAGGAAAGAGAGTGTAACAGGACGATGGGTAAGTCATTTCTTTCTTATGTCTTCTGTAGTAGATGATCAATAAGTATTCAAGAGATTCTTTATGTAAAGCCCTTAGAGGTCAGCCAGGTAAAGTGAGGCAGGGTTCTGAGAAGACAAGAGATATTCGAGTTCTTGTTTCCCACTGCCTGTGCCTCTGCCCCGTTGCAGCAGGTAAGCCTGTTCTCCAGGCATGTGTAGATTCTCCTAAGGTTGTGTACAGTTCCTGGTCCAGGTAAGGCCACAACCTCCCTTTCCACGTGCCTCTCTGTATCTACTTCCATCCTGAAGTTCCTGAGTCTACTTTGGAAATGCAGCCTGAAGGTGGGTGGGTGGATGAGGAGCTCAATGTTCCCAGATCTGGGCCATAGCCAGTCAGGATGGGAGGTTTTGGAAAAGTACCCAAACATTCCTGGCTTCAATAGGAACAATGAGAAAACATGGTCCAGGAGATTCCAGAAGGTTCTAGAACAAAAAACATGTTCCAGTTTCTGTTGTCCCCAGTAGAAACCTACTTCTACTCTTTGTTTCTTCCCTAACTTACTCCCCATGCTTCCTTGTTTGTGCTTTCTGGGGTCACTCTCCCAAGAGCAGGTACTTAAGTCCTGCTTGGGAGGGACCCATTGATGTCGGATGCTCCTGAAGAAATGTCTATCAATCTAACAAAATCCCTTTTTCTGGGGTCTAACAGTACTAGCTCCCTGTCACCAGATAAGCCAGTGGTAGGGGACAGAGGAGGGAAGAATCCCTGGGATATCTGCTGGGACAAAGGACTGGAGGCAAGTACAAATGGAGGCTGCCCTAGGTTTTCCAACGCTTTCAGAAATTGTCCCCAAGGAAGTCGTTGCAGGAACATGGCATCTATAACAGGTCCGGGCTCCCTCTCTGATGTGGGAAAGCACACACCTGTGGAGAACAGTGTGCTATGGAGTCTCGATGGACTCCTGGCCTACTGCTCACATTTCTTTGTGCTTCTCCTCAGAGAGGTCAAAGCCTGTTCCTTCTTCAAGAAGGAAATTTCTGGACAAAATGGTGACAGAAATATGGATAACATAGGCCACTCTGATGATGGCTTGTGTGGAAATAAGAAATATGTTTGGAAAACTGGACTTATGAAATAGCAAGGAATTTGGCTTGTGTTCAAGTGTTCAGTGGAATGCAGAACTGGTAAGAGGTGGAACTGATCCTCAGCTGAGGAGATATCTAAGCAAAATGTCAAGGGCATATCTGGGTTGCTCTTGACTAATAATGGTAAATTCAAGGAGACAGAAGTGAACTGAGGAAGGAATTGTTGAGCAAAGCCTATGTTCACCAGAGCCTATTCCTTCTTCCCACTCAGAGCTAACTAGGGGATACGCTTGCCTCCCTTTGCCCTGGGGGATCACAGCTGCCCTTCAGCTGATGGGTTGCAGTCAAAACACTGGAAAAAACTGAGAATAAACAAAATGTCTAAATATATGAATTGACATTACTACAGATTACTATGTGACCACTCAAAATATTGTCATAGAAGATTAGTCAGTGACCAGAGGAACATTGCTGTGGACTGCACATTAGCGTACCACTCCAAGTTCGTATCCATGGATCTGATCTCCAATCTGATGATTTGGGAAAGTCACCAGGTCGTAAATGAGATGAGTGCTCTTGTGAAAAGATATGGGAGCCAGGTGTGGTAGGGCTCGCTCCTAATTTCAGCATCTGGGAGGCTGAGGCAGAAGAACTGGAGGTTTTAGCCCAGCCTGGACAACTTTGCGATTTAGCAAGACTCATGCCTCAAAATAAAATAAATTTTTTTAAAAAGATTAAGGGCTAGGGATATATCTGTGTGTCTGGGTTCAACCCCTAGCACCACAAAGAGAGGTGGGGCGCTAGCACTTTCTGTGCCCTGTGAGGCTAAGGCGGAGCAGAAAGAGAGTCTAGTAAGCAACTACATCTGCTGATTCCTTGATCTGGGACTGGCAGAGCAGTGAGGAATACGTCACTGTTGTTGAAACCACCACGTTTACGGTATTTTATTATAACAGCCTGAGCTAAGAAATTGGCCCTAAAAAGTGAGAACCGCGACAGCAAATTCTTAAAAGTCAGGACTGGCTTTGGAACTGGATGATGGGGCAGAGGCTGGAAGACATTTGTTTTGTTTTGTTTTGGCTTTTGTTTGCTCGCTTGCTTGCTTTTTCCATTATTGGGGATTAAGCCCCAGGCCTCTGCGTTGAGCTATATCCCAGCTCTTTCTGTTATATTTTATTTTGACACAGAATCTGGATGAATTGCCAATTTTCTCAGACTGGAATCCAACTAGCAAATGTCCCACAGGGCTGGAACTACAGAGGTGCCCGACTATGCCAAACTGGAGAAGTTCTGAAGTACATTCTAGAAGCGGGGACTAACATGGAGAGATTGTTAAAGGCAATACTAGTGCAGCTTTAGGAAGAAATAAAGAGAGAGAGAAAGCCTCCTTCTTGGCAGACAATACAAAAATAATCATGAACAAAATGGTAGCAGAAATATGGATAATATAGGCCCTTCGGGTGATGGCTTGTGTGGAAATAAACAATACATTTGGAAAACCAGAGTCATGAAGCAGTGAGAAACTTTGCTCGTGTTCAAGTGTTCAGTGGAAGGCGGAACTGGTAAGGGGTGGCATTGATCCTCAGCTGAGGAGATGTCTGAGTAAAATGTTGAGGGGATGTCTGGGTTCCTCTTGACTAATAATAATAAAATTCAAGAAGACAGGGGTGGGGAGATAGCTCAGCAGCCTAAGCACCTGCTTGGCAAGCACAAGGACCCAGTCGTGACGCCTGGTACTGCACACCGTGCTGGCCTCAGAACCCTGGGTCCACTGTGCTGGCTACCGAAACCAGGGGTGATGGCGCGCACACACAGCCTGGGCAGGCTGAGACAGGAGGGTCATGTGCCCAAGCGGTGCAGTGAGACCCTGTACCTACCAAATAAATAAATAAATAAATAAATAAATAAATAAATAAAATTTTTAAAAATTCAAAAAGACAAATAAATTGGAGAAAATATCATTGAGCAAAGTTAAAGGTTTGGAGTTTTCACTGCGTCCACATTTTGTTTTTTAATGATGGCAGGTGTTTAGAAGCATATCCTAAGCATGTGCTGGACCAACCATTGGTGTGGAAATGGACGAGACTTGCCAGGCAGAGCGAATGCCCCCGCAGAGGCAGTGCCAATGCAAACTGAAGGGGACAGAGATGACCTGGCAGGAAGAAAGGTTGTTGGACTGCTTAGAGTTGGCTACATGGGATCAGAGTCAGCCTGGAGTATGCATTATCCACTCAGACGAGTCACCCAAAGGCAACCCAAAGACCATCAGGGCTCCGACTTTAGGAAGGTAGGGACTATCACCTCAGTTTCCACAAGCCAGATGGCCTCTACCACAGACACCAGTGCACGCTGCCCAGAGGTGTGGGCATGTGGTCCACACCGGCAGAGCCCTGTGGGTGTGGCTCCTCCACGGTAGGGCTTCTGGGGAGAGATCAGCACCCCAGTGTGTCTAGATGGCAAGGCCTCTGACTCAGTGCATCCAGAAGGTGGGGCCTCCGCTCCAGTTTAGAAGGCAGGGCAAAGAGCCGCATTCGTGAGCCTTAAGAATGCCCAGTATTTCCTCTATGCCACGTCTTCTCCCCTTTGGAACAGCAGCCTCAGCCCCTGCCTTGCATTTGGGAAGCTCACAACTTGTTTGGTTTCAAAAGCTCCCAACTGTTCAGAAATCTTGCCCCGTGCTGAATCATAACCTCAAACCTCAGCCATATCTCATTTAGAGGACATTCAGATAAGCCTGCAGGTGTCACACGATAAGGTGATGGAATGAACGA
Organism: Capromys pilorides; assembly: GCA_004027915.1. NCBI lineage: Eukaryota > Metazoa > Chordata > Mammalia > Rodentia > Capromyidae > Capromys > Capromys pilorides. The sequence continues at coordinate 21,992 of PVKN010008105.1, forward strand.
AGAACCGGGTGGCTGTTGGGTGAGAGCAAATATATTTTGTATGTGAGGAGGACATGGATGGAGGTTGGGGCTAGGAGTGCTTGTGTCCCACCAAATTCATGTGTTCGAGTCCATATTCCCAATAGGCTAGCTTCTGAAGGTAGAGTCTTTGAAAAGTCATTAATTCCCGAGATGGGACATCCATGAATGAGGTTCATGCCCTTGTAAGGAGACGCATAAGAGAGATGATCCTTGCCTTCCACCAAGAAGGCGTGGATCTGCACAGTGACAAGGCGGCCCCTCTTGGGAATTCAATCACCTGGTTCCTGGATTGTGAACCTCTCAGCCTCTGCTAATGTAAGAAATAAGCCTTTGTTGCTTAAATCGTTCAGATTATGATGTTCATCACAGTAGCCTGCAATAGTACAGATGTTCATTATTAAGGAGAGAAGCAAGCTATAAAAAAAAAAATCTACACAGTAGCGTCTGATTTTTTATTGTGTTCATGTCTGTGTTTCTGGCTTTATTTATCTCTGTTTATCTAGTTCCATGATAAAAACCTAATTCAGGGAAAATGTATTCCCAAAGGTTAACTTGTTATCTCTGGGTTTAGAATTAAGCTCATTAATATTATCTTATTTAATCCCCTCAACACCATTGGATTAAGTTATTTCTCTCTTCTTTTGCTTTTGAGGAAACTGAAGCTCAGAGATGTTTACAAACTTGCTCAAGCAAAGTGCACAGCTCAGTTCAAACTGTGAACTCTAAAGCCTACATTTTGCTTTGATTAAAGACACCAGAGGGGCCTGGGGAGATAGCTCAGTAGCATAAGCACCTGCCTCAAAAGCACAAGGTCCATGGGGCTGGGGAGATAGCTCTGTGGCACAAGTGCCTGCCTGGCAAGTGCAAGGTCATGAGTTCGAACCCCAGTCCTACAAAAAAAAAAAAAAAAAAAGCACAAGGTCCAGAGTTCAATCCCCAGGGCCACTAAATAAATAAATAAATAAATAAATAAATAAATAAGTTTAAAGGCACCAGAATAAATTACTCACGATGCTGATTGTATTCAACATCAAAGACAGTATAGAGGATCCTTGATTTACTTTACTGTTGCAGCTGAATAAACCCATTGTAAATTGAAAATATCATTAGTTGACAATGTACGTAATACACTAACCTGCTTAGCAACATGGTATGTTGCAAAGGGCCGGTTATTTACCCGGGTAATTGCCTGGTTGCCTATGAGCTGCGGCTCACTGCTCTGCCTGGCACCATGAGAGAACAGCACACCCCCGATCAATAGCCTAGGAAAAGATTAAAATTCAAAGGATAGTTGCTACTGATTGTGTGCCATTCTCCTATCATCATAAAGTCAAAAAATCGCAAAGTGAATAATTGCAAGTAACAAAGCCTCTGAATTCTGGGTGAAGTTATGGCCTTCCAGGTTTTCTAAGACTAACATCACCATTCTTCAGGGAAAAAATTGAGTTTGTCAATGGCATCTGTTTGACAGGCACGGAGGAGGCCAGGATGGGCTGCAGGGGATCTTCTTGCTTTTGCTGTCGGAAGGGACGGGTCAGAAAGAGACTTGAAGGGCCAGCCAAATAGCAGATTAAAGCACCTGCTTAGACAGACCTGGCTGGCAGGGATTCGATCCCTGGCCTGCTGTGCAGGCCCCGCCCCCAGAACGCACTGAGATAGCAACTAAGACTGGGCACAAGGGCACGCACCTATAATCCCAGCACTTGGGAGGCTGAAAACAGGAGGATCACTATGAGTCTGACTTATGTAGTGAGACCCTGTAGACCCTGTCCTAAGTACAAAAAAAAAGAAGGGGACCTGGGGTGACTGTAAGTTACCCAAGAACACTGTCCCCTAGAACACAGAGCCAAACAAATAAACACAGTAATTTCCATAAGTAATAAAGCCGTACTTCCATGTGCGTGAAGTGTGGACCGCAGCTAATGATGGCCTTCCACAAACTACAAGCCTGAAATGGAAGAAAAAAGATATTTTCAGGAAAGAACATCACGAACACGAGCTCGGCCAGGGGATGAAGGTCAAGGTCAAGAGACAGAGATGGACTCAACCTGTAAGCCATAAGCCCTTGATGCGACGGGATAGAAATGGTACTTTCACCCGTGGTCTTTCTCCTCCAGATCACAAGATAATCATTAGAAAGGCATCAGGGAACCCCAGTCAGGTGAAATCCTTAGCCTGTGCTCCTCAGAACTGCCGCAGTCACCAAAAACATTGTCAAAGCCCAGATGAGCGTCAATAAATCTTTCCCCCCTATAAACTGTCTGTCTTAAGTGTCTTGTAACAGCGGTGTTTCTCAGAGATGAATCCTCAGGCTGCTGTCCCTTCTCTGGTAAGTAGTGAATGCCTACTGTATGCCAGCCGCTGAGTTAGGTGTGAGGATAGAGCAGCAGACAAAGAGACCCCATTCCTGCAGTGAGTTTCCTAGCGCTGCTGTCATAACGTTGAACAATACATGAGTTCACCACAAACTGGGTGACTGTTACAGTTTATGTCTAGTTGTCCCCCCAAAGTCTCATGCAATCATAGGGCAGGGACTTCTAGAGTCTGAGACTTAAGTCATGATCCACTGGGATTGTGTTTTAGTATAAATGGGATTATGGGTCTGAGTCCTTCTGGGATTATGGGTGTGGCCTAAGGCAGATAGGTTGAGGCAAAGAGCCTGAATGTAATACAAAGAGAAACAGAAAGACAGATGCTGGCTGTTGCTCTCTGCGCCCTGGTTGGTTGGTTGCCTCTGTCACCGTTTTGTTGCTGTTCTGCCACCGTGAACTGGATGCTCTCTGTCCTGTTCCACTCAGCCTTGGGCCAGCCGAATATAGACTGAAACCTCCAGCAACTGTGAGCTAAATAAACCTTTCCTTCCTTCATTTTGAGTGTCAGTATTTGTCCCAGCAATGAGTAAAAAGTAACTAAGACAGTGACTTAAAACATAAATGTAGAATCTCACTCATGGTTAAGGAAAGTCTGTAAGTAAAGGGCTGGGTCAGCGTGCCTTCTCTGAAACCTCTAGGGAACCCTTCTCTACCCCTCATAATTCTGGGTGGCAACTCCTGGGCTTAAAGTTACTCTCTGTCTTTATTGTCACATGGAGTCTTCCCTATGTGTCTGTGCTCCGTGGCCATATTATAAGGACACCAGACCTACTGGAGCAGGGGTCACCCTGTCCCAGTGTGACTTCATCTCAGCTAATGTTACCTGCTACTCCCTGTTTCCAAATAAGATCGGACCTGTGGTGGGGAGTGGGTCCAGGGCTCCAGCACGTCTTGGGGGGAGGACCCTGTTTCAACCCACAGCACTGTTATTATGGAGCCCATTGCCTGGAAAGGCACCATATGTTGAATGAACTATGAAAGTGCTGTTTGTAGTAAATGCTGAGATGGTAACAAGAACAGGAAGGAATTAGAACCCAAACTGAGCTCAGGTTGGGGGACGGCCAGGAAACCTGTTTGCGTGGGTGACCGTGACTTCTGAAGCCGAGATCTTCCTGGCAGGGAGACTGACACACAGAGACCCCATGCGCTGAGGAGAAATCTGACCTTGAGGCCCCTCCTCAGAGGGCAGGCAGAAAGAAGCAGAGGAGAGCAGGCTGTCTTATGTCACATCCTAACTGGAGTGTCCCCAAACTCAGCTTCTCCCACTGGCTCTATCAAAGAAGGAAGGCTATGAATTATTGTCAGGGTCTCC
>PVKN010008106.1:0-25598 GCA_004027915.1 Capromys pilorides
ATCGATAGAAAAATCTCCAAAAGCCTTTCTATTTTTGTACGTATACCTTTGCAGTATGTAATGAGTACATGCCTTGTGGGCCTGGGCACATGTATATAAAGTATCATAATTCTTTTCTCATACCTTTTCCTTCCCTCCCCCTCAAAACCATTCCTTCCTACCTGAATTTTTACAAAGACAAATGCTTCATTCTATAAATAGCGAAATTTTAAAAAACTAGCCCAAGAGCCAGTCTTCCTCCAGAGGGTAATGCTAGTCGCCTGGTACAACATCACTCACCGTGTGTGCACCCATTTCATCAGCACCCACAATTCCTCTGTTGCTGGGCTGAATGGCTAATGTGATGGGCAGATGACACAAGGTAAAGACAGGTTGGCAAGATGCATGGGGACTGGGCCCTCTCCAGGGAATCTGAGTCAACAACCTTTCTGCTAAATCTAGGGCACACAGGGCCTATAGCATACTAATACAGTTCTGGTGTAGCACACATATGGACTAGGCTCCAACTCTAGCACCAATTAACTAGTTTTTAACTATGAAGAAAGAAAACCCAAGGCAGAGAGAGAGAAAGAGGGAACTGGAGTACCACCAGGCTCTTAGTTACCACAGTAAACACTTTAAGTTACAGTGAGGGGTGGAAGTTGGTTCTGAGCAGCTGGCTGAGAACCTGTAAGTCCACATTCCCAGTGCTTTCTGACAGCCTAAATGTGCCTTTCCCAACTGGAAGATCACCTGTAAAATGAATTTATGTCCATCTTCCTTCAGGTCTCAGCAAAATCCTCATTGCCTTAAAGTAACCCTCCTTGATGTCCTCAGAGGTCAGAACTCAAATATCTTGTTATTGTAGCATATATCTCTCTTTTCTGAAACTTTGATAGTCATTTTTTTCTCCAAATGCTGGAGATTGAACCAGGACCTTCACACCGAACTGTATCCCCACACTTTCTGTTTTTAATTTTGAGATAAAGTCTTGCTAAGTCACAAAGTTTCCCAAGCTGGACTCAAACTTGTGATCCTCCTGCCTCAGCTTCCAAGAGTTCTAGGATTAGAGATGTGTCTCACCAAGTATAGCTTCACAAGCATTTGGACATTCGCCCCTGTGACTGCAATTAATACCTGACTTGCCAACTAGACCATGAGTTTCATGAAGGCTAAGACTCTCTATAATTTTGCTAACCATTGTTGCCAGACAGTGCCAGGCCATAGTAGAGAATGAAATATTTATTGAATGAACAAATGAGTGAGTGACAAATAAAATGAAGTATTTTCAGAAAGTTGAAGTGGCAGTCAGGTTTCCAAATAACAGAGGCAGAAGCAGAAGAACAGTGAGTCCTTGAGCAGTCCGTGGTGAAATCCTGGAAAGCTATACCAGGGGCAGAGCAGGAGGCTAACGAAGTTAAAATAATGAGGAGAAACAGTCTATTCATGCAGGAACGATTCAATGAGCAGAAAGTAACTCAACAGAAGGATACATTTGGAGATGTTTTGGAGATCACAGGGAAGGGTCGTGTTCAAGAAGTTACCCAAGCTGGGAAGGACCTGTGAGTAGTCTTGCATGATTTCCTAGCAAGTTTCCTGATGTCACATTAATTAAAGCTATTCTACATTATGCATACCCAATTATCCTGAGAGGAATCGTTTACCTTGAAGGTGACACCAAGGTTTACTTAGTTCACTGGTCTTCCGATGTTTGGCAGCACGCACCTGGCAAGGGATGAGTTGAAGTGAAAACTCAATGCAGAGCAATCAAGGAAGATCGAGAGGAAAGACCTAAGAAACCCACTGAAGACTTACTGATGACCTAGGAACAGTACTGCCCCCAGCAGGAGGCACAGTGACTCCAAGGGTGACTAAGGCTGCAGCCTACATAACTTGCTGATCTTTCTTGATGGGACAAACTGTCTGAACATTTTTTTGGTCTTTTTGTCTTTTTTTGAGACAGAGTCTTGCTATACAGCTCAGGGTGACCTTGAACTCATTTTGTGGCCCAGGTGGGTCTCAAACTTGCAATGATCCTCCTGCCCCTGCTTCCCGAGTGCTGAGATTACAGGCATGCACCACCATTTCCAGCTTATCTGGACTTTTTTAAAGGAGAAAGTAAAAAAAGGAATGCTTTTTATTTTTAGCCTTTTAGAATAATGTTTCGAATCTTATTCATTTCAGAAATAATCTTTGAACTGGGAAGATAGCACCTCAGAATAAGCGCTTGCTTGGCAAGTGCGAAGTCCTGAGTTCAATCCCCAGTACCACAAAAGCAAACAAAAAATCATTATCGGGAATTCCATTAAATTCCATAGAAATTTCTTTATAATTTAATAACATTACTTTAAAATTAAAACCAAAAATAAATCAAAACAATCCTTAACAAAAGCAGTAGAGTGTTTCCTGAGACTTGAGGCTCTTTGAAGCCCCTTTTCTTAAGATTACTGGATTCTGGTTAGGTGAGAAAAGATCACAGGGACTCTACTTGACTCTCTGCTTCCATATCTCAATTTACCTCTCAGATCTATAGGCCTTGAGTGTACCTCCCTGTGCAACCAGAGAGCACCATGCTGCGCTTCCCCCACAAGCAGGCCACTGATTACCCCAGGAAGCAGGACACAAGTTCAGGATCAGTGTAGCTACATCCTAAGGGTGGCAGATGCTTTGAGCTCCACACTCAGGGTTAAGAAGCTGAAGGCCAGGGATGGGTGGTGAAGGCCTGGTTAACTAGATTGCAGAAAGCCTAGAGTGGGGAGCAAAGCTGTGGGATTAGAAAAGAGGAAAGGGGGCACACCAGTCACCTGCTCCTGAGCAGGCACATCAAATACCTCCAACCCCCAAGCTCTGCCTCAATGGCAGCAGGAAGAAACTGGCAGCAGATTGTCCGTAGATTTCAGAGTCCGAAAGAGACGTTTCCACCAAGACTTGACAGTCTTATTCATCTATAAAGATCAACACACCCCAGCAGAAAGGCTAGCCTTCTGATTTATGAGATCTCCAAGACAAGATAGGCTGGCAGCCAAGTAAGATGGAGTTTTCACCCCTACATCTTTGTCTCCACAGAACAACACTTTTGTGGGAGGTGAGGGAAGTGGATTAATTTTTGACACCTTGTAAAAGCCTGATGTTTCCTAACAAAAGACCAGAGAAGTGAAAAGTTTATAAACGAAGACTCTGTGGTTTCTTTGTTTGAAAATATGCTAAGTTGTTGGAATAAAGCAGCTTTTGTTCTTGATTGGAAATATTCTGTGTTAGGGCCGGTGAGATAGCTCAGTGGACTAAGCTCCTGCTTTGGCAAGCACAGGAATCAGGGTTCAATTTCTGGTCCCACATGCCATGCCAGCCCTGCCCCTGGGGTTCAATGAGTGGGTGACTGAGTCTAAGTGTGGTGATGCACATCTGTAATCTCAGTGCTGGGGAGGCTGAAAACAGGAGGATCACTACCAGTTTGAGCACAAGTGAAAAAGAAAGGAAATATTCTGTGTTGGATAAATAAGATCCAGAAGCATTTTCTATCACAGTGTGACTTCCACGAAGACGGACATGATCGGCCTGACCTGCAGAGGCACGTTGCAAGAGCAAGACTCACACTTTTTCTGGGGTCAAAGGAAGGTCATGGTTCACAGAAATAACTTTTTCCATATTGCCCCATAATCATATCCTCTAATCTCTTAAAATAAATAATTTTGCTCTTTTTTTAAAAAAAAAGGAAGGTCATGGAGTTGACAGAAATGAAAACAATCTTCACAATTTTTGCAAAAATGTGTTCTGAACAAGGCAGCATTGTAGTTGGGCCTGGTCTGCTCTTCCTCTCCTTTTGACCTTTTGGCACCTCTAGGACTTTGTTCATGCTGATCAACCACCCCTGCTGCCCTGGTAAGAGCACCCTGGCCACCTCACTAGGAGCCTTAGCACTGACACTCCCCACTCCTTTTTTACTGTATTTTTCATGTAGAATATGAAACTTCAGGCCAGCAAGATAGATCAGTGGATTAAGCACCTGTTTAGACAAGTACAGGGACTAGGTTTCGACCCCAAGTACCACATGGTGCGGAGCATCCTGAACAGCCATCGAGTCCAGGTGTGGTGGCGTATTCCTGTAATACCAGTACTGGTAAGGCTGAAAACAGGAGGATCACTATGAATCCAAGCTGCATAGTGAGACCCTCTACCAAATACATTAAAAAAAGAATATGACACTTCACACCAAACCCAGTAACTGGCTGCTCTTTCAGGTCCTTCCAAATTCTGATGACTTCTAAATTCTCCTCGCTGGACCCTGAAATGTCTTACCTCATTTGTCTGTCTTTTAGAGGAATCAGCTAGCATTCACCACCTCTGGGAATCCTCACCTTACTGTGAATTGTATGCAGTCCTGACTCCAGACTACAAAATGCTATTCAAGGCATTTCATGGGTGCCTTTGCTAGGTCTCTGCATACAGGGCCCATGCTTTCTTTTCTCACATCCCACCCTCCACATGTAGCAGAGACCACCCTGTAAAAGAATATGCAAGCCAACGTTGTGTCATATACCTGTAATCACAGCACTCTGGGAAGTGGAAGCAGTAGGATGGAAAGGTCAAGCCCAGTCTGGTCAACTTAGCAAAGCTCTGTTCCAAAATAAAAGATAGAAAGTGCTGTGGATGTGGCTCAGTACAAAGGTCCTGATTCAATCCCCAGGACCACAGAAATTAATTACTTAACATTTCATTACAAAAATGTGTACTCCATGAAGTTGACTGACTAGGTGATTTGTGAGGCCATTACTTATTGAGGAGAAACTGCTGGCAAGTCTGAAACCTGGCTCTACTAAATACTAACAATGGGCTCTTGAGCAAGTCACTTGCAACCCATGCACTTGAAACCCATAGTTTCCTCATCTATGATATCAGCAGTAGCAGCCCTACCTTGTGGATCTCTAAACCAGTTTCAGTGAAACCATGCTTTTCTTCTGTGTAAGACCTAGCGGTCAGGAAATGCTCCAACCTGGCAACTTGGATGGATGATGATGGTGACAGCATTCATCCAGGAGAGCAAGCATCAAGGAGAATGTCTATAGATTTGGGCCACTGTCATTTTCTTCTCGTTCCTGAAAGTGTAGAGGTAACAAATAGTATCTCACATAAATACCTGGTTGCCTTCCGGAATATTCACACTTGAGTGCAAGGAGTCAGGAAGTGGTCATCAGAGGTCCCTTTTCAATTTCTGTAATGATTTAGAGAAATGTCTTTAAGAATTGTACGAACTCAAAGGTACATATGTAATATTATGAAAGATGGACATAAGGACACTGGGAAAGGAAAGTATAAATACTTAGTATCACCAAACTGTTCTCAGAAGTATATTAAGAGTGCAAAAGGATACATAACGAAAAAAAGGACACTTTTACCTACGATCCCCAAATCACTCCTCCAGAATATCTCAAGTTTCTCTCTTATCGCCCTCCTTCCCTCTCTCGGTGCAGTGCTGGGTAGTTCTGGGGTTCATAAGTATTCTTCCACTGAGGTACGCAGCCTTGAACATCTTACTGCCTATTCGACATCACGTCACCACTTGGAGTTCCACAAGCATTTTAAACTCATTATGTCCAAAATAGAGCTCTGCTTCTCCCCTAAATCCCTTAAGACTTCCCTTGCCAGTCACCCAGTTTTGCGTGTCAAGAACTGGAAAGTTAACCTCAGCTCTACCTTTTTTTTTTTTTTTTTTTTTTGGCGTGACCAGGGTTCGAACTCACGACCTTGCACTTGCCAGGCAGGCACTTGTGCCACGGAGTTATCTCCCCGGCCCCTGTACCTTCTTTTTCAACACTCCACTGCTAAATAATTAACAACTTTTGTGGATTTTAATTACAAAACAGCTCTTAAATCCGCCCACAGTTTATCCTCTCCACTGTGCTGCCCTAATTCAACACTCCTTCAACCAGAGCAATATTCTTCTCAGTAGTTCCTTTGCTATCATCCAATTTATTCCAATACCACCACCTATAAAACTATACTGTAAATGTCAAATCTGCCCAAATTAATTCCCTGCTTTCAAAACACCACCTGGACTTCCCAGAGACTTTAGAGTGAAGATACTTGCTAAGACACAAGCCGTGGTCCCTGCTAAATTGGGTCCAATATGCTTTCTTCATTTGAAGCATTGCTCAGGTAACTTGCATTAACAAAAGGAAAGAGATTATAAGCCCAATAAATGACTAATTCATTATTAGTCTAATGTTTTAGTTGTTTTTCTTTTGTTTTGGTACTGGGAATCAAACTCAGGACTTTACTTACCAGGTAGGTGCTATTCCACTAAACTATATCCTGAGCCCCGGGTCTAACATTATTGTGCTTTTATGCTGTATCCATCAGAAGTGCTACCCTTCTCTTTTTCTCACCTGGTAAATCTTACCTACTTTTCAAGATTTACTCTAACCTCATCTCCTGTGAAGTCTTCACTGCTGTCTCCTTGCTACAACTTCTCCTCTGCACATTATTATGCTCTGAACACGACCATCACACCGTAATTGTCTGTTCAAACTGAGGCTTCTCCACGGGGCAGGGGCTGTATTTTATACATTCTATTTTTAACACTCAACACATGACTGAGCCCAAGGACAGCATAAAAATTTCTGAAATGAGTTAATGGCCTCACTAAGTCCCTATCCCCAATAACAATGAGTCAGTACACCATAATGAGTGTTCTCTGACTCGTGTAAGGGACAGAATGTGAGGCATTTAAAGTGACATGAGGCTTAGCCTTGATGGTGCTCTGTGTTACTGCACGTCTCCTATTGAATGCTTTCATCTCCACTTCCCAGATAAGAAGCAGAAAAAGAAATCACACTGATATCACCTTGATCTTTCAGTCACATAGTTCCTCGACCCTCTCCAAGTCCTACCTGTAGGCCTCAAGGCCTAGGTCACTGAGTCTAGTTCATTGGGCCTAGCTTCCCCCTGAAGAAAGACCATTCTCTCCCTAGGCAAGCAAGGGATTTCATCTCCCTTAAACTTCTAGGAGGCTCATTGCCTGGGCAAGTCTGACACCCATGATTGACCATCTCTCGGATTTTTGGACTGTCCAGGGAATCTGAGGTTGTCCGAATAGAGAGAGCCCCAGGAAATGGGGTCTATCTCATTGATCCTGAGGCTGAGAGAAGTGACTTGCCTGAAGTGCTTTGGGAAGTGTGGCCAAAATAGATTCCTAGGCTCTGCCTGTGAAGTCAGAATAAAGATCTGAGAAATATCATTTGAGAACTTTCTACCCCATGCTAGATCTATGTTGTATCTTCTCAAGAAGCTCACCAGACGCTGACAACACACTCTTTGTTCTGAGCTCTGTGGCCTCCACAGTATGAAGCATAGCAGTACTGTGTAATTTATTCAGAGATTAGCCTTGTACTGCTCCCCCATGAAAAAAGTGAAATGAACAAAGAAACTTAGTCTAGCCAAGAGTGCCAAGGGAGAGTCAGCCTTGGCAGCCCTCCCCAATACAGCTTTCTGTCTGATTTTTTAAGTGCCAAGGTCACCATTAACCAAAATACGTTCAGCTCAGAAGTTTACTTCTCATGATGGGTAGGGACTCTTCAAAGATCTTTCTTAAATCTCATCTAGGGAAAAATAAACATTCCAAAACAAATAAACACATGTACACACACACACACACACACACACACACACACACACACACAATTACCTGGACATATAGTGGGTTCACAATCTTATACTTTGTACGTGTCTTTTCCCAGTATGGGCAGTGATCCCACACAATCAAGATTGACTGTTACATAAAAGTTCATTACAGCATCTAGGCTGAGGCCATTAAATCAAGAAGGTAGCTTCAGACCTTTCCATAATTCTTTCAACAAGAAGGATGACAAAATAGTCTTTCTTCTTGAGTCTCAGTTTCTCAGAAATTTAATCCACTAAGTCTTTCTCCCAAGATTCTGGCCAGGTAAGGTTCTTTTGTGCTGAGAAGGCCACAAACTTCTGTATCTGAGGCCTAGTTTCCCACTGACTCCACCACCCCTGCAGTCATTGGCATCTGGGAGGAACAATGACCTATAGGCTTGTCACTCACCAGAGAACATTCACAAGACCATCCCCAGTCTGGCCTTCAAAGTTCCTTGTACTATTGCAAGACCACTGTCTTGGCCCTGGGATTGATCACTGTTCGACAAGGAAGATCCCTGGTTAAGGGCAGGCCAGATAGCTCAGTGGACTAAAGCACCTGTTTAGGTAGATGCAGGGACCTGGGTTCAATCCCCAGTGTGCTGTGCCGGCCCTGCCCCTGGGGTACACTGAGATGGCCAATGAGACTGGGTATGGTGGTGCATGCATGTAATTCCATCCTTAGGAGGCTGAAAACAGGAGGATCACACCTAGGAGTCAGATCTGTGTATTGAGACATTGTAGACCCTGTACTAAATACATAAAAAAGATCCCTGGTTTCAGAAAGGGCTAAGATTGGTCAGTCACTCAGTGGCAGCACTAGCCAGGCACTCCCAGTGACCTGGACAGTGTGTGCTCTGTACGGCCCATTAATACTCATTTCCATCCACATCTTGTACATCACTCCTCTGGGGGTAGAAGCAATCAAGCAAGCTTCTGTGAACAAGCTGCCTGGAGGCTGAATATATTCAGGCAGGGAAAATACTTGAAAAGCACGAGCTGTATCCTGGAAGGGCAGAGGGGCTATGAGTGGCGGGGCCTGCTGGGTGGTTGATTTTTAGAGGCAAGTGAAAAGCCAGAAACAAGAGACAGAACGTGAAAAAGTCGGACACTACATAAAGCCCCAAATGAAGACAGGATTGGAAAGCAGCAGTGAGAGCAAAGTGAGGACCTCCAATGACCATGGAGGCGGCAGGGAGTAGAGGCACAGCCGTAGGCTCAGGCTTGGTGGGAAAGATCATCCTGGACTAAATGCTCCAGGGTCCTCCCTGGATAAATTCTACAGTTTTCTGGTGGGGCCTTCACAGCGTGCTGCTCTGGAGAATTTGAAGGCCTTCAAGGTTTTTCACTCATGGGAGAAGCAAACAGGTATAGAAGGACTTTATCTCATGCTGATAAAAGGCACTTGTGATAAACCTACTACCAACACCATATTAAGTGAGGGAAAATGGAAAGCTTTCTCTCTAAAATGAGGAACAACACATGGATGTGTGCTGTCATCACACTTGTTCAACACAGTACTTGAAATATTAGCCAGAACAATAAGGCAAGAGAAAGAATATGTATAGGAAAAAATTAAATTATCATTATTGGAGGGTGACATGATTCTCCACACAGAGGACCCAAAAGCTCCACCAAATGTGCCCACAATTAATAGCCAAATTCAGCAATATAACCGAATATGCAATTAACAGAAAAAAATCAATAGCATGCTGGTACATAAATTAATGAGCTCACTGAGAAAGAAACTAAAAAAACAATACTATTCACAATAGCAATAAAAATACTTGGGAATTAATTTAGCAAAAGAAATGAAAGGTATGTAGAACAAAAAGCATAGTACTCTTAAAAAGGAGATTGATAAGAACATCAGAAATTAGAAAAAAAAAATCTCTGAACATGGATAAACAGAATCGATAGAGACAAAATGGCTGTATTTCCAAAATTGTTATGCAAGATTAATGCAATACCAATCACAATATCAATAGCATTCCCTCAAAAAACTAGAGAAAACAGTTCTAAAGTTCATATGGAACCAGAAAAAGTCCAAAATGCCAAAAGCAATCCTTCATAAAAAGAACAAAGTCAGAGGCATCACAATCCCAGATGTAAAATTACATTACAAAGCTACTGTGATAAAAAAAAAAAAAAAAAAAAAAAAAAAAAAAAAAAAAAAAAAAAAAAAAAAAAAAAAAAAAAAACATGGTATTCACAGAGAAACAGACATGAGGATCACAGACCAGAACAGAAGGTACGGAAGCAACTTCTCAAGTACATACAACTCTTTGACCATTGATAAAGGGGCCAAAAGCACACACTGGAGGAAAAGTCATCTGTGTCAGAAATTGGATTGAGAAAACTGGCTATGCACATGTAGAAGATTGACTCTCGATGTGTATCTCTCATCATACATTAAGTCAAAATGCATAAAATCAAATGTATAAAAGAACTAAATGTTAAAACAAAAACACTGACCATATTCAAAGACAAAATAGGCAGAACATTTAAAGTTATAGACATAGGCAAAAATTTTTCAACAGAACTCTGCTTGCCCAGGAAACAACAATGAAAATCAACAAATGGGGTCATTTAAAATTTGATAGCTTTGCCGGGTGTAGTGGCACATACCTGTGATCCCAGCACTTGGGAGGTTGAGGCAGGAGGATCAGTGCAAGTTCGAGACCAGCCTGGGCTACAAAAGTGAGTTCAAGACCAGCCTGAACTGCATAGCGAGACCCTGTCTTAAAAAAGAGAAAAAAAAAAAAAAAAAAAGATAGCTTTATCATAGCAAAAGAAACCATAGACAGAGTGAAAATAAAGCCTACAGAATGGGGGAAATAAGGGCAGGCCAGATAGTTCCTTTAATTTTGAGTGTCACAGTTATGGCTGAGCAATGAGAAAAGTTGTAGAGTACAGGTGGTAGGCCTGAGACATCAGACTGTGAGCCTGTCAGCTGCTGGGTTAAGTCTACCTGAAGTGGACACTGCTCCTGGCACAGAGAGTAGGCAAGTGGTAGCTGGGAGATTTTTTTTTTCGGGACCAGGGTTCGAACTGACGACCTTGTACTTGCCAGGCAGGCACTTGTGCCTCAGACCTATCTCCTCGGCCCCCTTGGGGGAATCGTGAAAGCTAGAAGGGAAGCAGAGCTTGACTTCTCCGGTAGGGGTGTGGAGACCAGGAGAGTCCACCCTCTACCCTGTCCGAAGTGTGCCAAATTGGGTGCAACGAAAGGCTCAAAGATCCTGGACTAAAAGTAATAACACACATTGTTTAAGGACCCGAGTTCTCTATGACTCCAGGCTGGAAAGACACATTTTAAATGTCCCCAGCTTCACTTGAGAGGAGCGTGTTCAATTCAGGACGCCCTCCTAAGGCTCCCCCCCCCCCCCCCCCATGGCGCTACCTGGCCCCTCACAAGCCCAAGCCTGGAACCTGCAACCTCCCGCTCCTACTGCCGAGATTTCCTCGGCTTCTGGACCCTAAGAGCAAGAGGAACCCGGGAGTCCCGGATCCGGAGGGCTTCCCTTGGAGAAGGTATACGCTTTCATGGTATGGAGCTCCGCTCAGCGCCGCCAGATGGCGCAGCAGCACCCCCAAGACACACAACTCAGAGATCTCCAAGCGCCTGGGAGTGCAGTGGAAACTGCTGGGCGAAGAGGAGAAGCGGCCCCCTGATGGAGGAGGCCAAGCAGCTGCGCGCCGGGCACCTACGCGACTACCGCGATTACAAGTATCGGCCTCGGCGGACGACCAAGAGCTTGGGCGCCGGGCCTGCCTTCGGCCCGGGAGGTGGCGCCCTGACCTGCGGCGGCCCACTCTGGAGTCCAGGATACACGACCACCCAAGGCCCAGAGGCTTTGGGTACCAGCCCCCAAACTACTCGACATCGTACCTAGCCGGCAACTATGGTTCTTGCCACTGTAGACCAGAGGCCATCTTGTCGTGTTCCCTTCCTCAGAGTGATCCTAAACTCCAGGGGGAGTTTCTAGCACCCTAAAACCCAGGGTCACCAACTCCCTACAGTCCAGGCACTCCATGCCCTTAGTCTATCAAAAAAAAAAAAAAAAAGGCATGGAACTCCCAATAAGGGCTACATTCTCCTTTCTTCCCACCCAGAATCACCCCCATCCTTTCTTGCGTTGGACCGCAACTCAGAGGTCTGAAGTTCTCCCAAAAAAGCCAAGCAGGCTGAACCAGCCATAACTAACATACATACATACATACATACATACATACATACATACATAGGTAATCCAATTTAAAAAGGAGCTGTTCCATCCCTGGCACCGCATGCTGTGCCAGCTTCACCCCCAGAGCAGACTGAGTTGGCCATAACATAAATACATACTTACATACATACATACACACATACATAAATGTACGTTTAAAAATACTTTTAAAAAGCCCACTATATGACAGTTTTATGTGATGAAAAAAAAAGAAAGGTAAATAAGACAGCATACATACCTGTGCTTATAGAAGCATAATTCATAATAGCTGAATCTTGGAAGAGTCCCATGTCCATGAACACATGAGTGAGAAAGAAAACATGGTAGGTTAGATAATAGTGCACTACTGCACTATAAAGGAAAACTTAAGTCATTAGTGGAAACACGGATGCACCTTGAAGCCATAATGTTAAGTGAAATAAATCAGTCACACAAGTTTAAATGTCACATAGTGTCTTTTATATGAGAAGCCCAGAATAAAAATAAAGAGAAAATAAAAGATAAATAATAGGAAGCAGAGAGATAGATCATTCTCAAGGGGCTAAGGGGATCAAGAGATGGAGCGAGGGGAACAGGAGGGACAGGGGATAATAAAAACGAACTAGAAGATGTTATTTACATGTACTAACTCCACAAAGAAATGTAATTACTATGTGCTGCAAGTGTGTACAAAAACCAGAAAAAGATCAAGAGATGAGTGAAGAGGGGGCAGAAGGGAAAGAAGAAGGGATTTAAAAAGATAAATTACGTCCATGTACCAACTTCCCACAAAGAATATACATATGTATATTTTTTCTGTATTTAGTACAGGGTCTACAAAGTCTCACTACTAGATTGGACTCATATTGATCCTCCTGTTTTCAGCCTCCCAGGCGCTGGGATTACAGGCATGTGCCACCACACCGAGTCTCAATCGAGGTCATGGAGAGCCCTGGGGATGGGGTCAACACAGCACACTGGGGATCGA
Source organism: Capromys pilorides (assembly GCA_004027915.1). NCBI lineage: Eukaryota > Metazoa > Chordata > Mammalia > Rodentia > Capromyidae > Capromys > Capromys pilorides. The sequence goes on from PVKN010008106.1 coordinate 12,832, forward strand.
ACCCTGACTGCTGCGCTCTGCCTAAGCAGGTGCTTTACTCCGCTGAGCTATCAGGCTGGCTCCTTAAAGTTGAGAACGATGTTTTGTTTTGTTTTGGCTTTCTCAGGCTGCCTTAAGGGTGTGTCTGGTAAGGCAGGGAGAGCTGGGGATCGAACCGAATTCCCCTGCACCTGACTGAGTTTGCCCCAGCAGGTGCTTAAACAACTGAGCTAACCCGAAAGCTCTCCTAAAAGTTGAGAAGTATTGTTTGTTTGCTCTGGCTCAGGCTTCCTTCAGGGCGAGTCTACTCAGACATGTAGAGCTGGGGATCGAACCACGGTCACCTGAGCCTGACTGAGTTTGCCCAAGCAGGCACTTAAACAACTCAGCTAACCCGCAAGCTCCTGCCCCACAAGGAATATAAACATGATGTACTGTATATGTGTATTAATAAAATAAAAAATAGTACTGAAAATCACCGAATGAGATCATGCCAAATCAAAAGCACAGTGATGGAAGCAACCAATAGAGTAAAGAGTCAACCTACAGAATGGAAAAAAAAAATATTGTCACCTGCTCCTCGGATGGAAGACTAATTTCTACAATATTTTTTTTTCTGTATTTAGGGAAGGGTCTACAGGGTGTTCAGGGTCTCACTACTAGATCGGACTCATAGTGATCTGCCTGTTTACAGCCTCCCAAGAGTTGAGATTACAGGCGCGTGCCACCACACCCAGTCTCAATCGCCATCTCAGCATGCCCCAGAGGCAGGGCCAGCACAGATTGCCAGGGATCGAATCCTGGCCACTGCAGCAATAGTCTTTAAAACTCAAAAAATTAAACACCCCTAAATAGAAGACCCAATAAAAAATGGGCAACTAAAATGAACACACACTGCTCACAAGAACTACAAATGGCTAATAAATATGTGAAGAATTGCTCGACATCATTACCCATTAGAAAAATGCAAGCTAAAATAACACTGAGATTCCATCTTACCCTTGAAAAAATAGCTATCATCAAGCAATCAAATAATAACAAATGCTGGCAAGGGAGCAGGAAATAGACAGATGTTGTTCAAATAAGAAGGGGATGAAGAGATGGACAGAGAGGGGCAGGAGAGATGGTTCAGTGGTCTAAGCACCTGCCTGGCAAGCACAAGGACCTGGGTTCGATCCCTGGTACTGTATGTCATGCCAGCCACTCAAATCAGATGTGGTAGTTCATACCTGTAATCTCAGCACTGGAGAGGCTGAGACAGGAGGATCACTAGGAATTTGAGCTGCTTAGTGAGACTCTGTACCAAATAAATAAATAAGAGCTGGAAGGAGAGGAGAGGGGAGAATGATGAAAACAAGAACTCACATGTGTTATGTATATGCACCGACTCCCAATAAGGTATGGAATCATTGTGCACTGTGAACGTGTGCCAATAAAAACAGTGAGACAGTGGAAAAGAAAATACATAAAAATTGAAGTTGTATGATACATGATTTATGATTATATGTCCATCAAGCGCTTCAAATAAAATAACCAACTTATCCACTATACCTGCCTAAATTTGCCAGTGCACAGATACTGTACAGGCCCAAATAAAAACATTTACTTCCCTGCCTGCTGTTCCTTACAGTCAGAAGAGAAGTGAAAACCTGTGGATGTCACTGAAACCACCCCAGGCAGGCCTCCTTAAGGAGTTAAGATTAGCTGCTGTATATAAAAGGCCACTAACACAATAGCAGATTGCCTCTAATGAAAGACATTACTGTTAATAATGAGTACATTAATAATTGTTGTCACTTATATTCCATGTGCAGGGCACTTAGCACATAGAAACTTAGAGTTAGCAATATCTTCTCAACATCCCTCATGAAAAGAGAAGAAGCAGACATTCTATAAGCAGATCTTCTCTGGTATGTAAAATTGGATATACAAAAATATCTTCTACATGAATTTTCAAAGGAACATTTCTTGAAGCCAGCAACTGGTCATGCAGTTCATTAGTAAGACAGATGCTGAAACAAACCATCATCGGTAGGTTTTCCATGCAGCAAGCAGCATATGGAGCTAAAGATGAACAAGCACATCCATGCTTGTTTACAAATGCCTACAGGGAGGCTCCTTCCTCTTTCTTGCCCTGGAGGCCAAATTTGCCCCCTCCTCATGCCCCCCCAACAAAATACATGGTGGGCTTTTAGTGTGTCTGGGTAGTACTGGTGATGCAGCCCAGGGCCTTGGTACTGAGCTTCATCCCAGAATTTCTTTTTTTTTTTTTTTGAGACAGAATCTCACCAAGTCACTAAGTTGTCCAGGCTCTTCTCAAGCTTGCGATTGTCTTGCTTCAGTCTCCCAGCGTGTTGCGATTACAGATGTTTACCTTCCTGCTCAGCACACACCTTCACTGTTTTTTCCATCATATGTCTGTCTGCCATAGCAACTGGTTTGTTAAAAGGCAGTAACAATGACCCCTAGGTTGATGTAAGGTTTTTTTGCTTTCTTTCCTTTTATTTCTTGCAGTGCTAGGGATCAAATTCAGAGCTTCAGAGATGCTAGGCCAACATGCTGTGGGTGAGCTACATGTCTGCCCCTGATGTGGGATTGAGATGAGATTTTTCTAGGTAAATACTTCAAATGGGCCTGGTCCCGTAGCAAGCTCTCAGCAAATGTTAGCTGGTAATGTTATTTTCTTTAGATCACTGAGGTACAAGTTGAAATATCCATGGATATGGTGGTGTGATAACCAAAGGCATCCACCTGATCCTTTCTTCCACCACTGATTTATTCAGGACCAGGCAGCTAAAGTGATCCAAGGGCAACCATTTGGAAAAGGAAAGTAGAAGGGAAGAGAAGGTAAGAAAACAGTGAACTCAGGAGGGCTAAAAACACTAGACATTTGCTGTTCCATCCCACATGCTGATGTAAATTGCCCATTTTTCCCACTTCTTGGGTCCTTTTTCATAGCACCTCTGTGCATTTTTTGTTTTATTTTGTTTTGACACACATTTCCCAAAAAAATACTATCTAATATTTATAAGAGTGAAAGGAAAATACCCATAGTCTGATGCTCACTTTCCATCTTTACTGATGGATGACCATCAATTTGTCACCATTTGAAATTCAGTGCTTTGAACCCTAATCATTTCATCAGCCCTTCACCTTTCAAATGCTAATTTTTCCCCCTCTTAGTCACCGAAGTGGCTCCTACCTTATCATCCTGCTAAAGGCAAATGGAATAGTGGTTACTCTTTCCAGAACCTACCCCTTCTTTAAATATTTTCTTTTTTAATCTTTTATTTATTTATTTAGTATAGAGTCTCACCACACAGCTTGGACTCACAGTTATCGTCCTGTCTCAGCCTCCCCAGCACCTGTGCAAAGCTGGTTTCAGTGGTTGGTACAGTGTGCCTGTGGCTACAGGGCTAGCACGACACGTGGTGCAGGGGATCGAGCTCAGGTCCTTGCACTTACCAGGCGAGTGCTTAGGCCATTGACCTATCTCCTCACCCTCTATCTCTTCTTTATTGCCTTGTTTTAGTTTTGTTTATGATAATTTTCATTATTTTTTCTCTTTTCTTGTGGAATTAGAGTTATAACCTAGGGCTGCTATACTTAGCTACATCCCCAAACCCTTTCTATTTTATGTGTGTGTTTGTGTGTGTGTGTGTGTGTGTGCGCGCGCACGCGCGCGCGCACGCGCCCATGCGCATGTGCACACGTGCATGCACACACGCGCACGGGCTGCTGGGACTTGAACCCAGTGCCTTCTTGCTGAACTATATTCTTAGCCCTCCCCTTTTTTGACGAAGAGTTACTAAGTTGCCCAGGCTCACTTCAGATTTTCAATCCTCCTGCCTTAGCCTCCCAAGAAGCTGGCATTACAGACATTTGCTACTGCCACCAGCACATTTATTTCATTTTTTTATTTTTATCTTCTTGAGCCAAGGTCTCACTATGCAGTTCAGGCTGGCCTTCAGCTCACTTTTTGTATCCCAGGCTGATCACCAACTCACACCAATCCTCCTGCCTCAGCCGTGCTGGGACTACAGGTGTGTGCCATCATGCCTGATCAGCTCAGCTATTTCTTTAAACATTTTTTTTCCACCAAGAAGGGCATGAAGGCATTTTTAACAAGTCCAACTCTAAAGGCTGCTCTCGGTAGTCCAGCCAGTTTGTGACAATATAGGGAAAGCCCTATATTTTGCCCTACTCTACATGCTACTTAATAAGAGTGACAGCTGAGTGACACCTCAAGAAAAACCCAAAGAAATCTCCATCAGTCCTGTGAGTAAGCAAAATGGAACATTTGATTTTCTCTAAGGTTCCCTAGAATTGTGGTTGAATTTTGAAAATAAAAACAAATCTTTCTCCGGCAGATGCAACAAAAACTATAAATACAGAGAAACTAACATGCTCAGTGTAGTCCAGCTTCATAACAAAAGAAGCCCCACTGCCACTGGCCACAGCCTCTGTCCTCTGACATTACATCTGCAAAAAGCCACAGGTTTTTGCAGCTTGGTGAGCAGGGGTCAATAGATGACAAATTGTGTGGGTCCCAGAGTGCAAAGAGACCATTAATTTTTCCCTAACAATAGTCCTTCTGTGTGACACTGGCTCTTTGTTCTGGTCCAGTTGTTCTGCTTAGAACCTAGGTTTTCACAGGCAAGCTCTAGCTGTGTCGATGACAAGACTCAGCTGTGAGAACGCATAAATGGAAATGGTAGGGTATGCACTCTGGGCCACACTTACAGAGCTTGTCACAGTGAAAGTATTTAATACGCAACCATTTGACCGCCATCAGAGCAGAGCAGGGCTCTGCCTTTTCAGCACTTCTCCAAGGATACTCTCTTCCACCCACTAACCACCATGTGGTCCAATATCTCTGGATGCCTTTTTATGTCACTATTTCTCTATCTCTAACCCAATTCGAGATGCCAAAGTAAAAGCCACACTTGGGGGAAAGAAACAGGAAGCCCTGTGTTAGCAAAGCATCTGCTTCCTCTAGAAGTCTGAATTCAACTGTCACAGAGAGGGTCATGAGGTAAGGCACAGCGCTAGGCAAGAATTGCAGCAAATATCATTTCTCCCTAGGCATGCACAAACCATACTTTTTGATGATCATTATGAAAATTTTAAAAACAATTTGGCTATGGAGTTATTCTGCTTCCTAAATCTCTATTGCTAATTGCAATATAAACCAGAATATCACACAGTTTTTTTGCTAAGAGTGTAAGTTAGGAATGCTTAAAATAAACATGGGCATGTTATGACAAGCTCTCAGACAAAAATATAAAATATTTTAATTCTTTTGGAAATGGATCTTAACATACTTTAAATAGAGTTTTCTTGACCAACAACTTTTTTTTGAATTTTTTTTATTTAAAGAGTAAAATAGCAGAAACAAAGGTAGAAAAACAGTAACAAGCAAGAGTACACATAGTACAGAATTTCAGAACCAGAACAAAAATTTAACAGTGGCTGTATTACATATTTTCATCATCAAATCTGTTTAGATTAATAGATATAGGTATATAAGATTAGTCAAATAATTAAACATTAACACTTTCAACAAACGTTAATTTTTTAACTCTTCCAAATGCATTGTATATTTAATTGACCAACAGCTTTAAATAACCAGGAATTTTCTTGCCAGTTCCCCCAGCCCTTTATAGGAAATGGAGCTCAATTATGAGGTAGTGATAAAAATTTAAAACAGGTAATGCTGTATTCATCATGGGTTCCCACTTTTCTGTCTCTGCCTCCTGATTGTTGGTTACTAAATTTCAGTAAGCAGTAGAATCATTTGAGTGTTTGCTTAACAAGAAGAGTAATAAGGTCATCCCACTCAAGTAAATAGTCAACTCGCATTTAGGAACTACCTAAAATGTTCCCGACACTATTGTAGGCACTAGGGATCCAGCAGGGAAGGAAAGCACTTGTCCACGTGAAGCTTTTAGTTTAGCAGGGCAAGATAGGCACACAGGAAAGAAGGTAATTAATTGTTGCACGCATTCTGTAAGTGCTACAGAGCAGATATAATATGGGCGCAAGATGGGTGGTGCTTTGGGAAAGTGTGATCAGACAGCTGCCCTGAGGAGAAAGTATTCAACAGAGGCCCAAATGGACACAAGCATGCCATGGAGCAGAGTTACAGCAAAGTAAGAGCAAGTGCAGAGATTCTGCTGCCATTTTCCTGGTTCATTCAAGTGCAGAAGGAAAGAAAAAAAGCCCAGAGAATGGGCTCCAGTAGATCATGGATGGGGACCAGGAAGCTGCATTTTTAACAAGAAGCCCTTTTTCCTAGGTAGTTTTGAGATGCAGCCCCACTTGAAAGCCTTTAGACTAGACCATCATTCAGAATCTTGATCCCAAGGCCTGCAGTATCACCCTAATTAGCAAAACCTATGGTAAACTGTAATCACAGAAAAGGGGAAGATTTCCAAAACTTCCCTAAAAGTCCCTTGGGAAAGAAGGCTTTGTAACCATGGTGCCCAAAAGGATGCCTGGTACACCATAACATCTGACCAATGCGTGAAGGAGTGGTGGTCACCCCCAAGAAGTTTCTTATGCTGAAAAAGTTAATTTTTAATAAACCATAATTTTTCCTAGAAGGTAAAACGAAAAGCTTTTTCTTCCTGCCCAAGAAATCTTCCTTAGAATTTTCCATTTTTGGAGCAGCCATAGCCAGGGTATTGGCTGCATTTTGAGGAAGGAGCTCATTGTCACCATGAGGCCCTGTGGAGAGAGAAACAAGTATTGATTGAATCAGCCAAACTTCCAGCCACTGGGCTTCCTGGAAGGCTCACATCTGAATCTGTTGGCACCAGCTGCCACCTAGAGGCTGCTGGAAGTACGGCTGGTTTGCTTGCGAATCTTGCCCAAGGCTGCTGCAGAGCCCACCAAGGCTCCTGGACCTCAGCATATCTAATTGGATGCCTAGAGTTTGGGCCAAGCATTGCAGCCTCTCACGTGTGCCTTTATGCACCGCTTTCATCACTTCTTATTGCAGGCAATCAGATCTAGGGGATGGCTTTACCCTAAATCAGTAGTCCACCTAGCCCAGAAGCAGGCCGGCTACATCTAGGCAGGCTTGCATGCTTGTAAAATCAACACTCCACTTCTCTTTCTATCATGCCAAAACAAAGCCTTCATACAGGGCTTCCACTTCTAGGGACATGAATAGATGTATTTTCCCCCATTTCTCTCTATACATGGAAATAAAAATGCTGGATAGCTATATATCACATATATTATACATTCAATGAAAAATGAAGAAAATGAGAAGGCAGTAAGAACACACACTAGAGAGCTTAGGACACAAGGAACCGTAGTAGTGGTGAGTTCTATTCTTTTTGCCTCATATGTCGCTGGCTTGGATTCAAACAACTGAGAAAGGACAAGAGATGCACTCTCCAAAAGTGCTATCCTAATAAAAGTGTGCTTTCTCCAGCCAAAGGACTGGGACAGAAAAGGGAGGGCCTACGGGTCAGGGTGATAGCTCAGGGGCACAAGTGCCTGCCTGGCAAATGCAAGGTCCTGAGTTTGATCCACAGTTCCGCTAAAATAAATAAATAAATAAATAAATAAATAAATAAATAAATAAACAAACAAACAAACAAATAAATAAATAGAGGGCCTATAAGACAATTTTTTTAAATAACTGCTTTGCTACACACACACACACACACACACACACATGTGACGCCCACATGTACCAGCAGAACATGGGGAGGGAAGCCTCGACTTCCACCCTCAACAAGGCAAAAGAGGTGCTCCTACCACCCATGAGGATAGTGTCAGAGGAGGCAAACTGGAAAAGGAGGAAGTTCATTGTAGCACAGTAGGAATGAGCCCCTCCTTGTGGTGTCAATGGAGGCCACATGGGCAGGCACACAGATATACAAAGAAGAGGTAAAACTTGGTGCTGATCAGAACCTCCAAAGAGACAATCCCAAATGCCACAATTCCAAGTGTCAAAATCCTGAAAATCAAAATCTATAAAATCTAAATCTTAAGAGATCAAACTCCAGAAAATATACTTCTATTATTATTATTGTTGTTGTTGTTGTTGTTGTTATTGCCAGCTCAGTCTGCCCTGGGGGTGAGGCTGGCTCAGCATGTGGTACCGGGATTTAACCGTGGTCCCTGCAGTTGCCTAAGTTTGCCTAAGCATGTGCATTAGACCACTGAACCATCTCTCTGGCCCCAGAGAATACACTTCTAAAAAATTATTTCAAGCATTCTTTAAAAGAATTTATTTCTCCTCTTCTTTTTAATCTTTTATTTACATATTTATTTGGTATAGAGTCTCACTACACAGCTCAGACTCATCATAATCCTCCTGTCTCAGCCTCCCCAGCACTGGAATTACAGATGTACACCACCACGTCTGGTTTCAGTGGCCAGCTCAGTGCCTAGGGCCAGCATTACATAGTGGCACCAGGGATCAAACTCGGGTCCTTCCACCTACCAGGCAGGCACTTAGACCACTAAACTACCTCCACAATCTTGTTTCTCTTCTTAAAAGAGGACTTCATATAGCATGGTGACACAGCCCTTGGGAGATTGAGAAAGCAGGATTGCAAGTTCAAAGCCAGCCTTTCATGGTAAATCTATTCTTCTAGTGAACCCTAACCAATACAGGAGCTTTATTTGGGACACATATAAAACTGACAAAACATAAGGCACTTTACGTAAAATAGAATATATCTATCTATCTATCTATATACACATATGCATGTATGTGTGTATCTCAGATATATAAATGACAATGAGATATAGTAAATATGAGCAAAGATACCATATTCATAAAGAAATAGGTTAATTGGGCTGGCAAGATAGCTCAGCAGCCTAAAGTGCCTACTTAGGCAAGCTTAAGCAACCTCAGGGATCGTGGTTCGATTCACAGTACCTCTTGTGACGCCAGCCCCACCCCCAGGGCAGGCTGAGCCAGCCATAATATAAATAAATAAATAAATAAATAAATAAATAAATAAATAAATAAATGAAGTAAGTAAGTTTAAAAAAAAAAACAGGTCAAAAAGCAAAATGAATAAAGATATATGATTGCAGTGTGCAAATGTGTGTACACAGATTTATAATTGCATTTATCTCAAATATTGTTATGGACAATCTAAGTCTACTGATGGATGTATCAAAAACCACAGTGGGTCACTGCCATGCATCCAGTTGCCCAAAAGAGCTGAAATCTGGAGAAACTTCATCTTTCACAGATTTATGTGTACAAGATGACACTTCTTCATTTCCTGAGGAAGTCTTAATATTTTTATATACACACAAAGCCAAATTTGTGATAATGTACTTCTACAGTCAAGCTTGAAAAAATATGTGCAAAACTAATTAGAAACCTCTAAAGCTCTGCATAATTTCTGCCTTATTATGAAAAATTATGTGAAGCTGGAATACATAGTACAGTGAATTTCAAAAAAATAATGGTAACAATTTAAAACAGCAAAAAGAAAAACTAAAAAATACCAAAAAATTAAAAGGAAAAGTTGACATATGAAAAGATGCATTGTGTGTGGCCATTTGCGTAGAGACAGTCTATAACAGTTGATTAACTTTTTTTTAACCAGGGGAAAGCTGAACGCAGTCCCCCACTACCACAAATTATGCAATTGGGTTTCCCACATTTGGGGAAATTGCAGGGGTCGGCTCATCTGGAATGAAATACATGAGCCTCGCCCTGGGAAACGTCCTTCGTGATCATACTACCTTCTCTGCCACGTAAGTATTGTTAACCTTTTTGATCACTGGCCATATTCTGAAGTCTCACATCAAGATGAATGGATTTTTTTCTCTTAGAGCATGGCTGTTCTTGAAGAATATATTCATATTTATTTGTTGAGCGACAGTGTTCTTCTTGAAATTTTCCTACAATTTGATGTACACCTACATGAGCATTCTCCATTAAATTTTCTCATCTTCTATGTCATGCTTCTGAGTTGTTCTTAGGTATGTAGAAATTTATTCCATATTCACGCATACGCAGACCACAAATTTGGCAGAAGCAATATGGGTGAGTGGACAACACTTATGTCTCTGCATTCTCCCATGTTCGTAATTATTTTCCAGTTGTACTTCTCAAGACTTCAGCCTTCACAATTTCAACATTCAGATTTTTAATCTTTTAGGAGTGTGACTTGGGGGACCTTAGGCCTTACAGATTTTAACCTTTTGGATTTTCAGTATTTGAAGTTCTATCTTTTGGTACTGAACTATTAAAGCTGTTCTTATTTTCAGGAAACATGACCGTTTGCATAAAAAAGATAAATCCAAAAAACTAGAATTAAGAAGTGAGTTTATCAAGGTCCCAAGATACAGAGTGGCACACAGAAAATTCCTTTCTCCTTTTTATATTAGCAGTGCATATGTGGACACAATACATAAAAAATACAATGTCACTTACAATCTTACAAAAATGAAAACAGTATAAACAGTATAATCTAACAGCACATGTATAGAACTTGCTTGCTGGAAACTACAATGCACTGATGAAAGAAGCTGAAGATCTAAATAAGTGGGAAGCCATTATAGGTTGGCAGATTGTACATAGAAAAGATGTCACTTCCCTCCAAGATTGTGTATAGGTTTAATGCAAGATCCCAGAAAGCTTATTCTAAATTTATTTGAAAGGCAGAGAAAGTACTATAAAATAATTTTGAAAAAGAACAAAGTAGGAGGACTCAATCTGTCTGACTTTAGGATTTACTACATTGCTATAGTAATCAGACAGTATAATGTTATGAGAATGATAAACACCATAGATAAATGAACAAAATAAAGAATTTAGAACAATTTTAACTCAAATATGCCTAGGTGTTTTGTTTTGTAGTTTGTTTGTTTTATGGTATGAGGAATTAAACCTAGGGCATTTGCACTAAACTATATCCCTGGCCCTTTTTACTTTTTATTTCTTTTTTAGAAAGAACTTCAATAAATTGGTATGTTATCTCGATTGGGCTCAAATTTATGATACTTCTGCCTCAGTGTTTCAAAATGCTGGGATCACAGGCATATCTCACTAGTCCTAGCTCATCTGATTTTTGACACAGATGCAAAAGCAATTCAATGGAGGAAAAGATAAATTTTACAACATATAGTGCCACAAGTAAACACTGTAAGCCAGAAAGAAAGAAAGAAAGAAACAAAGAAAGAAACAAAGAAAGAAACAAAGAAAGAGCAAGCAAGCTCAAAGTGGGTGACACACTTAAATGTAAAACTAGAAGAGTTTTAGACACAGAATGCATATGAGAAAATCCTCTCCAGGATGTAGGGCTATATTAAGATTTCTTAGATTTGCTACCAACAGCATAATCCACAATAGGAAAGACTGATAAATCACATTTCATTAAGATATAAACTTTTGCTCTGTAGCAAGACCATTCGGAGACTGTACTGACAAGCTACAGCTTGCAAAAGTTTGTATACCATGTATCCAATAAAAGTCTACTACCTAGAATATATAAAGACCTTTCAAATTTATCACAAGAAAAATAATCTGCTACTTTTAGGTTTTTAGGTGTCCCCCAATAGTCTACATAGTAAAGGCTTGATCTCCAGCATAGTGGTCTTGAGAAGTGGTAGGACACTTTGAACAACGAAAGTTAAACCTATGAGGTACCTCTCAAAAGATTTGAATGAAAAAAGATAGTGATAATTAAGAATGCAAAGAAAGTGAATCATGCGTATGTTGCTAGTGGGAATGTAAAATGATATGACCATGTTGGAAAATGGTTTGGCCATTCATTATGACTAACATTTGACCCAGTAATCACCATCTTGGACATCTGCTCGAGTGATATGAAAAAATTATGTGTACTCACAAAACCTTGTAAACAAATGTTCATAGCAGCTTTATTCATCATAGTCAAAACCTAAAATCAACCCATTGGTCGATGGTTAACCAAACTTATACACTCTTACCATGGAACACTATTCAGTAATAAAAAGGATGAAGTTGTTTTGTTTTGTTTTTCAGAACCAGGGATCAAACTCAGTACCTTGCACTTGCCAGGCAGGCACTTGTGCCCCTGAGTTCTCTCCCTGGCCCCAAGGATGAAGTTTTGATATACACAACAATGTAAAAGCACCTGCCGGGAATCATACTGAGTAGAAAAATTCAATCCAAAAAGGTTGCATATTATATGATTATATTTGTTCAGCATTCTTGAAGTGACAAAATTATAGAAATGAAGATGTTATTAGTGACTTACAGAGTTTGAGAAAGGTGTTGAAGTGGAAAAGAAGTGGGGGTGACTCTAAAAAGGAGAGATCCTTTAAGTGATGGAATGTTCTGCATCTTGATCATACTAATATCAGTACCTGGTTTTGACATCATACTGTTATTTTGTAAGATGTTAGCACTGGAGGAAACTGGGTAAAGGGTAGACACAGACTCTTATTATTTCTTATGAATCCATGGGATCCTATCTCAAAATTCAAAGTGAAATTTAATTAAAAAGCAGGGAGCTGGGGTCAGCGAGATAGCTCAGTGGTCTAAAGTGCCTGCTTTGGCTAGCTCAGGGACCAGGGTTCGATCCCAGGTCCCACATGCTGTGACGGCCTCACCCCCCAGGTTAGGCTGAGCCAATGATCAAGTCTGCATGTAGTGGTGCAGGCCTATAATCCCAGTGCTGAGATGTCTGAAAGCAGGAGGATCCCTACAAGGCCAAGCTGCTTAGGGAGATCCTGTAGCAAGTACATGAAATGGAAAAAGAAGAAGAAGAAGAAGAAGAAGAAGAAGAAGAAGAAGAAGAAGAAGAAGAAGAAGA
>PVKN010008107.1:0-16891 GCA_004027915.1 Capromys pilorides
TCTCTCTCTCTCTCTGCACTTTCATTCATGTTATCACAAGAAGAACGCCTTCACCAGATGTGACCTGTTGATCTTGGACTTCCCAAATTCTAGAACTGTGAGTCAAATACATTTAAAATTACTTAGCCTATAGTATTCTATTATAGAAACACAAAATGGACTAAGACACTATGTTAGAATGTGAAAATTTATAGATAAAAATTTGAGAACCACCAGCTGCCTCCCGGATTTCAAAATCCATGATCAATCTTTGAGCTATGGGGAGTGCTAAAGTCATCTTTTTCATGCCAAAAGGCAAGTAGAAATGAGATACAGATGCCATGCTTTAGATTTTGGAAGAAGAGTTGGACCAGAAGAATCAACTTGTTAATTTTCTCTATTCTCATCTCCTTACTCATATTCTTGTGTCTCTGAGGATTTGGGTCTCAAGACAGTCACTCACTGTGTTCAGTGTGTTAGCCATGACTGTCCTTTGACATAATCTGGAAATTAGATAAAATACAGATTCCCTAACTTCTGGGAAGCTAAGGCCTCCATGTTTTTAACTCATTCTCCTCATGACTGATTCACAGCCAGAGTAAGGACAGACTGGGTATAGAATCAATGTGCTCAGAATACTTTGTGCTAAATGACCAAGGATCTAGAAAGAAATAGATTGTCAACTCCCTGCTTACAGGTGATTTACTACAACCAGAGGAGGTCATTATGGAAGGAACAGAAAAACAATAAAGCAAGTGAGATGAAAACATAAAAGGAAGGCCACGGATGCTGTGTGCTACCTTTGCTGTCCAGAGATAGGCTCATCCTCAAGACCTGGAATCAGAATACAAATGGAAGCCCACATAAATACTTGAATAGAAGTAAGAAATAAGATATAAACTGTTAGTAAAAAATATGTCCATCCCCCTACTTTGCAGATATATTCTTGTACAACACAGATGATCAGATTTGAATTTAAAACTTTAAAATTTGGACTCCTTGAAGTTACATACGGGACAATGATGGGATAACAAGCTGTGTCATTAACCTATAGCCTGACTGCTAAATCTCTTCACTCCTATACTCCATTTCCCATAGTAAGGAGTCTTATAGGTCCATAGGCCAATGAGCTAACATGTTCATGTAAACTGTCAATGCCTGCCTGCAAATAGTTATCTCTTGACCTTACCTCTAGCATATGGTGGTCATAATGGCTGCATAGTGTGCTTTGGGTAAGCAGGACCTAGGAGTGAAGTCAACACAGGCTATAATGGATAGCTTGGACCATTTGGTTGCAGAATTCCAAGGTTCTTGTCTCCTGAACCATGATCTAAAATGTCTTTCTTTTATCACGTTTTCACCATGAAGTTATGGTCTAAGCCAGAGTTCAGTCCTCTAATGGACAAGGCCATGAATAGGGCACTTCTTGATGGAGTCAAAGAGTAGACTTGTTTAAAGCAAGATGTTGATGAATCCTCCAACCTACAGATTTAACCCATAGAAACGTGGAAACCAGTCTCTCAATAACAGTTCCAGAGGTGGATTATTCTAGCTGTTTCCTGATTCATTTAGTTCCAGATATGGATGAAAATTCAGATCTACCAGCCACACAGCTTGAGGGATTTATTAGTTAGATTCAACCACACTTGTTGAGGGACTTCTTTAGTTAGGATTAGATTCAACTGAAAAGCAGCACAATTAAACTCAGCCAGAAAGAAAAGAAATCCAGTAGGGCATATAAAAAAAAATGTTCTCTTTTGCATAAATGTAAATAATCAAGGCTACTGTAGAGACTATATAACCCCTATGATCATATACTCCTTATATTTTGATGTTTCACCAAAATCAAAACTTGTTTTCTAATTCATGGTTTCTGATGACCCCTGGAGCCCTGCCCATCACATCCAGATTTCACCCACCTGGAAGGAGAATCAAGGGAAAAGAGGGTTTTCCTCCTCTTTAAAGTTACTCTCCAGAGCACGTACACCAACTTCAACCTCTATCTCACTGATCACAATTTCATCATGTAGCCACAACTAGCCACGACTAGTCATGCTTAGCTAAGAATGGAGATTCTTTTCCTGAAGAAACCAGTTGGTGACAACTAGCAATATCTAATGAAAGACTTTGGATCACATACAACAGAGACCATGTCAGGAAATATCAAGCAAAGATATTTTACTGGATAGTTGTATGGTTGAGATAATTGCCGGAATGAATACAGGGTCAGAGTCTGAATGTGTACCAGTGAGCTAACTGCAACATTGTTATCAACCCATTCCTCAAAGATGCCAATACCAGTGGGCCGTAATGCTGCCACTGATATCATGTACAATTTTTCATCTGTCCCTGCATCTTGGCATCACTCTGTCTAGATCTGTGTGGTTTAGTATAGGAGCTGTTACATGTGCTTGTTAGTACTATAATGGACAAAGCACAAACACAATAGTTCTATCATTGCAGAAAATTTTACTGATCTAGACTCAAAGTCCCAGATCAAAGTGTCCAGTTTGTCAGTCTAGTGTGTGTGTACTCCACTATTGGCAGCCATAGGTGCCCCCTACTAACATCCAATGGAATTTGCTCCATGCAGGAGGGACATTGGATAAAGGAGAGCTAACAGTGCAGAAAAGGTACTCTGTACACCTAGCCTAACACTGTGTTTTTGGTATAACTACTTTTCTAGTTTCAGTTTAGGGTTTGCATAGCATAAAAATGATTACTGTGTTTTTGGTTTGCTATGAAGATAAAAAGACGTGAAAATTATCAGAATGATTCGGGTTTGTAGAACCTTAGATACAATCAACAAATGCAATGTATGGTCCTTGATTGGATCCTGCTTTGAATAACTAGCTATAAAAGATATGCAGGGAAAATTTTAATATGAAACAAATATTATGTAAAACCAAGAAATTGCTGTGAATTTTGTTAGGTAAGATAAGGGCCTTAAAGTGTGATAAGGCTTTAAGGGTTAAATACTGTTATGTTTATAATTCTAGACATTTTAGCAAAAGGTATATGAAACAAATATGACAAAATTTAACAATTTTAAAATTTGGCCATGCTGGCCCCGCCCCAGGGTGTGCTGAGAAGGCAATTGAGGCTGGGCCTGTCGGCACACGCCTGTAATCCCAGCTCCTGGAAGGCTGTACACAGGTGGATCATACAAGTCTGATCTAGTAATGAGTCCCTGAATATCTGGTACACCCTTTTCTAAAATATTAAATAAATAAGTAAGTAAATAAATAAATAAATAAATAAAATTTGAATGATAGCTAAATTAGCATCATTCTTCTTCACTATTTTTAGATGTGGTTTTTCACTACAATAATATACTATTCAGCCATGAAGAAGGATAATCTGGAAATTTTCATAGACAAATGGATGTAACTTGAGCCCATACTCATAAGTGAGATAAATCAGACCCAAATATGTAAACATCATATCGTTCCACTTGTGTGAGAAAATGAACAGGTAAATAAGATTCAAAATGTACAATAGATATTATGAATTGGGAAGAAGCTGTTCAAAAGAAAAGACAAACTGTGATGGGGAAAAGGGGAAAGGAAAAAATATATATACATATATATTAGTCAAGATAAGATAGTAATACAGCTATTTTATTTTAGTTGAATAAAAAGACAGCTTTGTGCTAATATTGTATAGACAAGATATCATGCTTGGGGGCCAGGGAGATAGCTCGGTGGTCTAAACACCTGCCCGGCAAGCACAAGAACCCAGGTTTGACCCCCAGTACCACAAGCCACGCCATCCCAGAGCCGAGCTGGCCACTGAAACTGGGTGTGTTAGTGCACGCCTGTAATCCCAGCACTGGGGAGGCTGAAACAGGAGGATCACTATGAGTCTCAGCTGTGTAGTGAGACCTTATACCAAATAAATAAGTAAAAAAGATTTTTTAAAAAGATATCATGCCTGTGTCTTCTACTCTGAATAATTACTATAAAGATAATAATATGCAATATATCAACTATTGTTAACTGTGCTACTAATCTATTTTGAAACTTGGTTTCACTGTTTTGTTCATCTTTTTTTTTGTTAAGATAAAATAAAAGATTAAGGAAAAGAGAACTTTTTTTGAGATGGGATCTTTCTGTGTTGCCAAATTTGGTCTCCAATCCATGGGCTCAAGTGATCCTCCTACCTCAGCCTCCAAGTGCCTGGAATTACAGACTCAGGTCCTTGAACTGGGCAATCATCACTGTTTTTTTTTTTTTTATTATTTTTTTTTTAACAATTTTGTGACTTATTCAAGATATCAAAGGAAGGTTCCATGTTCACAGAAGTTCAGAAGCTAAACCTCCTTTCTTGCCTTTACAGGCAGACGCACAGTTTTAGGGGATACACAGCCTATGGCAATTATTCGAGTGCTCCTCTTACTTTGTCCACCTAATGTTCCCCCACTTATCCTGAGGGCACCAACTTGAAGGCTTGCCTTCTCTGACAACACTCTTGGAATACAAGGTGTGGTTTTCCCAGTAATGGGAGGGGCCTTGCAGAGAACTAAGGACTGACACTGGATTCTAAGCATTTCTCCATGTACCATTTTATAACAGGGGTTGGAAGAAAGCCAGTGTACCAATCTTTTGTCTTATATTTGTCAGATCAGGTCCCTTTTCTTCATGCCCAATCAGAGAGAAATTATAACTAGAAGAGGAGCATGATGTATTTTACACAGTTTACTTGTTCAGCAAACGAAGAGCAGAAAAGGATGAAAGTTGGGAGGTTCATCCATAGAGATGAATAGTGGAGATGTGGAAAGGCACCTATGGTTGACCACCTGCCATTTCTCTGAGTGATAGTGAGGAATGAGTTACAAAAATGAGGATTTTGCAAAGCACTTAGCAAATATACAGCAGGGATAAATGCCAAATAATGTCTTCTGCAGCAGTACGGGAGCAACAGTTTCCATGTGTGTGTGAGATGAAGACAAGCGGGGCATGTCAGCATCCTGGCCAAGGTCACTGGTGTCTACTTCTAGAGGCAAACTAATCTGGGGACAGGACTGCCTTAGGTCTATGTGCTGAAATAACAGCTTTGTACCAAAGAAGCAAGCATCCTGAATCCTAGCTGTTCTCAATAACAAGGATAATAAAATAATGACTAAACTAGAAAGCAAATCATACATTTTATATAGTAATTGAGTAGATGAATAATTGCATTTTTAAAAATCAGGTTTTTCCCTTTAAGCAGTATAGCTTAAAATTTAACGAAGAACCTTAGGTTTCTGACAGTAAAGCAAAACGTGTGTGTGTGTGTGTGTGCGTGTGTGTGTGTGTGTGTGTGTGTGTGTGTGTGTGTAGGATGGGAGGAGTGTTCTAAGGGATTCACTGCTTTGCACATATATAACTATGTTCTGAATACAAGATACTATTCAAGGCATTGCTGGTCCTGCAAGTGGTTGGACAGCTTCTCAAAGACTTCTGCAGCTTTGTTACCAAATAAAAAACAATCAAGCCCAGAGGAGAGGAGGGCACATACTCTCAGAGAAGATACCAACAACAATGTTGTTACTGAGGTTTGGGTTAGTGCTGTGGTTGAGGTGCTGGTCTGGAACCCAAGATCCTCACAGTGGATGAAATGGCTTTAGGTTAAAAGTGTTCTTTAGTCTCAGTTGAAGCAAACTTTCTTTGGAAAAGAATATTTTTTAATCTAGATATACAGTATTCCCATGGATTAAAATCAAGGCATCTTACACTAATTTAAGGAAAGCCAACATGAGCCAGAGGGTATGTAGGTATGTATGTATGTGTATATATATATATATATATATATATATATATATATATATATATTTCAGATTTCCACAATGACTGGAGATTTAGGGATTGTAAGATACAAAATACAGAACAGCCATATGTGAAACATTTATTGAAATAAAAGATGCAATCTTATAGATGAGCCAGCAAGCACAGCCTGGCAAAATGACCAGGAAGATTTTTAAATCAAGCTTCCATAAATGGAAATAAAATAATTTTTAAAATCTCAAATGGACTGGGTAAATAGTAGATTAAGCGGGGCTCAAAGGATGATTAGAATTACCCAAAATGCAGTACAGATGATCAACTATAAACCTAATTGGAGAGAGAGAGAGAGAGAGAGAGAGAGAGAGAGAGAGAGGATGAAAGTAATGTTTGAAGAGATAACGACTGGCATATTCCAAGATTGATAAAAAAAAAAACAGAATAACACATACCAAACAGAATATTTAAAAAGGAAGTATTCATGCCAAAACATGTCATAATTCAACTGCAGAACATCAGCTGCCAAAAAATCTTAATAGGGGCCAGAGAGAAAAGAGGGATCATCCTCAAAATAGTGAATTTTTTTAAAAAAAGAATAACAATTAAGGGCCTGTGAGATGGTTCAGCAGTCTAAAGCACCTGCTTAGGAAAGCTTAGGCAACCACAGGGACCGCGTTTTGATCCCTGGCACCACATGCTGCGCCATCCCCACCCCCAGAACAGGATGAGCCAGCAATTTAAAAAAAAAAAAAAAGAATATCAATTAATCCTGGCCTGTGTGTTTTGGTCTCCCTGACTCCTGGGCTGGTGCTGAGTGTAAAAGAGGCACATCAGTTCCCTTACTCTGCAGTGGTGGCGCCTCCCAAACCTCCAAATGCCTGTTGAAAGGTCACTGAAACTGGATGATCAGTTAGAGGAAAATTCATTTCGTCCTCAAAAACCAGAAAGAAATAAATGTTACAGCTCTCCAACCACTGGAACTAGTCAGATGAGCCCATTGCCTTCTCCCACAAAATAAATAACCAGAGCATAGAAATAGACCAACAAATGGAAAGAAAAAACAATTGGATCATCCCAGTTTGGCAGAGATAAAGTGATGTCTGCCAAAAAACGATGATGAATTTTTGGTGGTGTTCTCTGAAGTTGAGAAATCAACAGAGGAAGCCATGGAGATATTGCAGAACCTAAGGAGCCTGCAGGCATTAGACGACAACAAGGAGTTTGGAAATCTCATTGGCACCTGCTTTGCATCACGGTCTTTGAAAAGAGAAGTAAAGAAAACCAAAGAACTACTGAAAAAAATTAACAAAAACAACACTGTTGAAAAGAAAAAGTCAGGACTTCCTTGCAAAGACTTATGCCAACATGACAGTTACAAATTCTTCAAAGCCACTTTAAACCCAGGTACTTAGGAGAGAGGTGCTTGTGGGCCTGGCTTCTTCATCTGCCTTATCCTATTTAAGGGACACAAGAAATGTTTGTAACTATTTTGCACAGTAAATACCAGTTCTGAGCACCAGGAAGGTATAAGTCTAGATAAAATATCTTGCAGCTGATTTGAACTCTCTACACACACCAGTGGAGAATCTTAATGTAAATAATATATTTCTTCTCGACCTTTAATGTGTATCAGCACAGAGTGGGGAACAAGGCTTGTACTTGGTGTCACATGCTTGTATAGTTGTGGTGTGCAGACAGCTATGATGACATCGCTCTGCTTTAATGGCACTCTACATTTCCTGGAAATCAGATCCCACCCAAAGGTGAGCAGAATTAGGTACCATTTTTCCATTTGTGGCCCCAGCTGCTCCCATATCCTGAGATAGGGTCTTGCTATTTAGTCTAAGCTGGCCTCAAATCAATGATTGAGCCCAGGCTGCCCTTGAACTCATGGTGACTCTTCTACCTCAGCCTCCTAAGTGCTGGGATGACAGGGATGTGTCACTGTGCAGGCTAGGTTTTTTTCTTCTTTTTTTGTTCACTTTTTGATTTTTATCATATGGACACTATGTCAGGGATGAGCTATTGTTATTATTTGTAGTTCTTTCCTATGCCTTAGAGAAAAGTATTTTCAGTTTTGAAATTTCACTTTTTATAAGACAGGAAAATCCACTTTTCAGTATGTTTACACTTAGCCAACACACTAAAAGACATGGTTGTTTGTACACTGCACCGCACAGAGGCTGGGCACTTCTAGGAGGTGCATGATCCCTCAGTTTAGACACCTGCGTGCAGTCTGTTACTGCTGTTGTCACTCATGAAGCCATGTCAAGGATCATGGAATTGGTCACAACTTCATTAAAGCTTGCTTGAAAATTTCTGCAGGGGAGGATTATCTTAGTAGTTGCTTTGAATTTTGACAAAATTAACATGCCATTTTATTCAGTGTGTCATGAAAATAAAAATACTGTATGAAACTGAAATAAAATTAAACAAATTTAAAAAACACAGAATGGCAATTAGACTAACAGTTGCTTTCAACAACAATGAAAATCAGAAGACATTGGAGTCTACTTTCCAACTGTTGAGAGAAAATAACTGTCAGCTTAGAATTATATACTCAGAAAAATCACACTTAAGGAAGGAGAGTAAAATGAAGATATTTATGTAGACATGAAGACAGAGGGATTTACCACCAAAAGAGCTTCACTAAAGGAACAGCTTCAGGAAAAAGAAAAACAATGCCAGAAGGATGATCTGAGATGCAAACAAAATGGTGAGCACTAAAATAGCAAAAATGTCTGTACATATGAGCAAACGGTATTTGAGGAAAAAAAGAAATACTGAGTTCAAAATTATGGAGTCAAGAACAACGAGGACTGAGAATATAGTTCACTGATTAAGCATGTGCTTACCACATGTGAGGCCCTGGGTTCAATTCCTACAAATATAAACCCCAAAAAAGTGAAAAAGAAAAACGCAATCGCAGAAGTGAGATGTAAACGAAGAAAGGGGAGCTCAGGTTCAAAAACGCCTAAGAGCTTTCAGAGTAATATTATAGTGTAAAGGTTGGCACTGCTTTCTGGGAAAGATGATCCTTTTTCTCACTGGGATAAAATACCTGATATGCGGAACTTAAGCGGAGGCAAGATTTATTTAGCTCGTGGTTAGCTGGCTGCATTACTTCGGGCCATTTGGTGAGGCAGAACATCTCGGCAGAAGGCTGCGGCAGAGGGAAGCTGCTCACTTTGTGTCAGCCAGGAAGCAAAGAAAGACAGCACGAGGAAGGGGCTGGGGACGAAATATACCCTTCAAAGTCAGATCTCCGGGGACTCAACCTCTCCAAGAGTGTCCCCCTCTAGATAGCTCCATTCAGCCCTGAATCATGGATAGTTAAACCACTGATCAGGGCAGTAAGCTGGTGACCCAAGTCCTCTCTAAGGCCTATTTCTGAACATTGCTGGGTTGGGGCTCAAGCTTTCAGTACATAACATTTGGGGGACACTTTATATTTAGACCATTACAGGCCAGATAATAAAATTCTAGATTTCACTGGACATTCTATCTTTGTCATGACTTCTCAATTCTGTTATTATAGCACAAGAACAAACATAAACAATTTATAAAAAAAATATAGCTGTGTTTCAATAAAATTTTACTTGTAAAAGTATTGGCAGCTAGGGAGATAGTTCCATGGCACAAGTGCCTGCCTGGTAAGTGCAAGGTCATGAGTTCGAACTCCAGTCCCACAAAAAAAAAAAAAAAAAAGTTGGATGGATTTGATTATTGATGTATAGTTTGCTGAATTCTTTTTTATTTTTTATTTTATTAATTTTAATGAGAAAGAAATAACAATGAGACAGTTTCAAAACAGGTTAGTAGGACAATTATAATAATTAATATATTGCATATTGTTGTTTTCATAATAGTTGTTCAGCGTACAAGATGCAGACATGATATCTTGTCTAAACACTATTAGCATAAATCTCTTTGAATTAAGAGAAAGTAGTTGTACATCCAATTTTTTCACTAAAAAAATGGTCCTTCATTTATGTCCCCCTTGTTTGCTTTGTCATATCAGAAATGGGTATTCCATGGTCATTCAAATATTGTAGGTGCATGAATTCATCAAAATAACTCAATATAGTCCAATAGTCCATAATAGTAGTGGGTTATCAGCAAAAATGACAATTATCAGAAGTTGTTGACTTGAGCCTTTGACAGCTCAGATATTAATATAACTTCACTTTTTTTTTTTCAGAACTGGGGATTGAACTCAGGCCCTTGCACTTGCCAGGCAAGCACAAAATAGCTTTACTTTTTATACCTTGTGGCTAGACTTTTCTGCTGGATGGTTAAGACCAAGTTAAAGCATGATCTATGTAACAAAAAATGTAACTTTTTTATCTGTCAAGGCCAGTCAAATTCCTCAGGATTTACTATGAAATAATGTACAGCATAAATCTTCAGTCAGTGTCAGCCATCTGGATGAGTAACAACCATTGCTTGACCAATTTGCTCTCTGTGAAAGCCTGAGAGAATATTTTCTCTCTAGGTGACTTTCCTTAGGCACACTATACATCATCGATCACTTTCCTTTGTAGTCCCATAATTTTCTTGATCAGAAAATTTGGGATGCCACTGAGTTACAGGACATTAAAGTACAGGTTCTGTTATGTCCTGAATCGTCACTGACCTTGAAGGGCTGGGGTTAAAATAAGGAGTATCCTTGTAGTCCTTTTTTTTCTAATTTTTGGTCTGCATGGTTTACTGAATTCTACAAGGAACTGAAAATGTTTGATTTTTTTATGTATTTGGTACAGGGTCTCACTATATCACTTGGACTTGTAGTGATACTCCTGTTTTCAGGCTCCCAAGCACTGGGATCACAGGTGCATGCCACCACACCCAGTCTCAATCACCATCTCAGCACACCCTGGGGGCAGAGCCAGCACAGCATGCTGGGAATGGAACACCAGCCGCTGCGCTCTGCCTAAGCAGGTGTTTAGTTCACTGAGCTATTTGGTCTGCTCTTTTTAAAAAAAATATTTTATTTGTTTATTAAGACAGTGTCTCTCTGCGCAGCTCAGACTCATAGTGATCGTCCTGTGTCAGCCTCCCCAGTGCTGAGAGAAAATGTTTGATTTTTTGATTTGAGAGTTAAATATATGTTAGTAAATTTCAGGAGAAATCACTACAAGAGTGGAATTAAGGTCTATGAAGTCCAAATAGGAAAAAAAAAATGAAATAAGAAAACAAACACAAATCATCAAAAAATGACAAGAAATGAACAAGAGTGATAGAAAAAGCAGGCTAATGACAAATTACAGAATAAGACAGTTGAATGAATACAGTGCTGAAAAGAAAAATGCTATCTAGCCATGAAAAAATATACAGGAAACTTGCATATTGCTAAGTGGACAAAATACACATAGTGAAAACATTCTGTGTTACTTCAAGTGTATGACATTCTGAAAAGGCTGAATTGTGGAGACAATGGAAATTCAGAGGCTGTCAGGGATTGGGGATGGGGCTGAACAGTAAGAGGACAGGACAGTTTCAGAGCAGGGGAAATAATCTATATGACACTGCAATGGGAGATACACATCATCAGTTTGTGCAAACCGATAGGATGTTGAACACAAAGAGTGAATCCAAATGCAACTTTTGGGCTTTTGGGTGATAACTGTGTGTAAATGTGGATTCATCAGTTATAAACATTCAGGTATGGTTTTTTTTTTTTTTTTTTTTTTCAGAACCAGGGATTGAACTCACGTCCTTGCTTTTGCCAGGCAAGCGCTGATTCTACTGAGTGATCTCTCCAGCCCCCAAGTGTGGTTTTGAATGCTGCTAATCAAGGAACTTGGCAAGGGCTGGGCATCTATTGGATCTATGAACCTAACATTGCTTTAAATATATACTTTAAAATAAAATAAATATTTATGCATATGAGATATATATATATATGGATAGAGAAAGAGTGGGGCAAATAAATGTAAGTATGACAAGTGTTATTAATCACCACATATAAGTAAATTAAACTATCCAATTAAAAAGGAGTGTCAGATAGGATTTTTAAAAACGTAGCTGCATGTCTATTACAAGGGCCACACTTAAGGCATCAGAAGGCAGAAAAGCAGAAAGTAAAAGGATAAACCAGGTGCAGTGGCACATGCCTATAATGCCAGCTAATCTTGAGGCTGATGCAGAAAGATCCAGAATTTAAGGCCAGCCTATGTGACACAGTGAGATAACATCTTTAAAGTATCAGGGCAATAAGATATACCAGATAACTGCTAAGTAAAAGAAAGCTACACCGTAGAATATAAGATTTAAGATAAATGTTATTCTGAGAGTTGGAAGGGGTCACCCATCACATAACTCCTTCTATACTAAATTTCCATTGGAAAAAATACCTGACCTGATCATGATAAAGATAGATCACGATACAGGATTGAATTCTTCAAAATGGTAAAAACAACTCTAAGCTTGTATACACCCAATAAAATAGCCTCAAATGTGTAACTATAGGGAGGGGAAACAGTCCGTTGGGCCGCCCTGTGAGCAGGTGATGATTTTAGAGCTTAAGAATATTGAACACTTAAGTGGTATCATAAAATCATGTGTCCTATAGCCTGAAAAGTAGAACCACACTCCAAAATAGAGTAGTGTTAAAACCACCTAACACTATGGAAAAGAAAGCGTGTGTGTGGTTTATTAAAACTTCAGTTAATGAATTGGAGGGATTCCTAAGGAATTGTGGGGGGCGTTAGGGGATTCCTGTTTGCATAATGGTCCAAAGACTGGCCGAAATCCATGATTCAATTCCCAGCACGTGCACCCCGGAAATAAAGAGCAGGGGCCTGATCATATGGCCAGCAAGAACAGAAAGCTACTGCTGTGCATTTACAAAACTGCCCCTCACCCTTCACAAAGGAGAGCCACCTAGTGTTTAGAGAACAGTGACTTGGCCACCTAGGACACACATTCTGAACATTACAGAACAGAATTCTGTAGGGGGTAAAAGAAAAACAGTCTACTAAAACACACTTCTGCGATCATTAATCATCATTGTCATCATCTTCACTGATCAGTTCAGACCACAGTGGTGTATACAATGTAGTGGGTATACCTGCTTTCTGCCTTGAAAGATCAGCCATTCTTGCAGAATGAAAGCAAGCATACAGTGGAAAGATAGAAAGTGTCCATGTCTTCACAAGTATAATCTTTCTCTCAAAGGTGATGGGTGGACCAGTGATGGTTCTCAAGCTCTGAGCATGGCCAGGGACAAGTCTGTATGCTATGGGCAGTGGGAAAGGCTAAGAAAACCCCCAAAAATGGTTTTTCCAGGATGGAGAATGTATCAGCAAAGAGCTGACCCTGAGTGTGTGTGGAAAACAAAGTTCTTTAGACTTTTGGTTGCTACAGGAGTTGTGCTGGCAATAGAGCTCATCCTCCCCACCTCAGCCCTACAGTACTCCCCATCCTTCTGTGCCTGGCTCTGTGCTCAGGGACCCTAAACCCTGTGGGTGGCACCCATCACATAACTCCTGCCATACTAAATTTCCATTGAAAAAAATACCTGACCTGAATTTTAGATTTTTAAAAAGTACATAATTAAAAAACAGCTTAACATACGTTATCCCATAAATGTTCAAAGATTTTCTCATAACTGAATTGACTAACACTTTTTATTTTTACTTTAATAAGCATTTTACTTTTTCATAAGCTTAAATTACTGAAAAGCAGCAAAAATGGTACCAGAAATTTCTATTACATTACCATGGTCATTTGTCACAACTCAGCAATAGACACTGATACTTTACTATGAATTAAATTCCAATCTTTATTTGAATTTTGCCATATTTCTCACTAATGTCTTTTTATTTTGTCCTAGGATCCAACCCAAGTCACTGCATTGTGTCTCTTCATATGTCTTTAGTCTGTTGTGGTCTATGAGAACTTTTTAGACTTTCTTTGCTGTTTATGACTTGAACAACTTTGAGGAGTGGTAATTAGTGTTTTCAAGAATGACTCTCATTTGAGATCTGCATAAAAATTTTCTTGTGATTAGATTGGGGTAAGATGACCACAGGTGCAAAGCACTGTGTTCATCACAACATAGCAAGGATGAACGCTATCAAGGGGACCTATCACTAGTGGTGTTAACCTTGGTCAACTGGCTATGGGTGGATTTGCCAGATGTCTTTCCCTTTCTCTTCTGCTATTCTTTGCAAGCTAGTCACTTATCAGTGCTTTCCCTGAATGGTAGTGTGGTGGTGGTTGTGGTGGGGATTCAGCTGTAATGATAGGTCATTTGTTAAAATTAAATTTTAATTCTATAGTCACACTGGATCTATTTCAAGTGGGAGGTGACTACTAGATTGCACAGTACAATGCTATATAATACTGCATTTTGGTATTAGATGAAAGAAGAAGCTGGTGGGATAAGGTGTTAAAGTGCGGAGCCATGCGACCTGAATTAAATGACAAGGGGGGCAACCATGAGGAACGATGATACCTCGATCAGGATTTCTGAAAGACAGGTGAAAGTCCAGGCCAACAGAGGGGTAATGATAAGTAGAGTATATACACCTCAACTGTGTGCTGAAAACTGGTGGAAGAAAAATGGTTAAACTTGCAAATCTGGGATCATATTTCAAGTATGATTTCTCAGCTTTGTGATGATTTTTAGGGGTATTCTGAATTGAACCATGACCTTTGCACTGAGCTACAGCTCCAACCATTTATTTATTTATTAACTGGGTCTCAGTGTATCATTACATTGCCCAGACTGGCCTCAAACTTGTAATATTCTTGCCTCAGCCTCCTAAAGTGCTGGGATTATAAATAGGCACCATCATACCTGGATGTTTGACCATGTAGTGTGACCATGATTTACTTCTCTAAGCTTGTTTCCTCATCTATATAATGAGGTATGTGTTAGCTTTCTTTTACTGTAACAAATACCACAGATGAATCAACTTACAAGGGAGAATGGTTTGTTCTGGTCCATAGATTTGGAGATTCTATCCATGACTAGTTGGCCCTGTGGCTTTTGGCCTGTAGGAAGCAGCACACAATGATGGAAACATACAACAGAGCAAAACTAGTCACTTCATGTCCAGGAAGAGAAAGATAAGAGTAAATGGTCGAGTCTCCTTATCCCCTTCAAGGTCATGCTTGCAGTGACCCAAAGGCTTTCCATTAGACCCCACCTCTTTTTTTCTTTTAATAAGAAATAACAATGGACAATTTCATAATGCATTAGTAGGACAACCACAATAATTAATACAATTCATATTTTTATCTTCATAGTAGTTGTTCCAAGTACAAGATGCAGACATAAGTTTTCTAAAGACTATTCATATAAATAATTCTTCCCATTGAACTAAGAAAAAGTAGTTGTATTCATAGTCCAATATTCCATAATAGTAGTGGGTTATCGGCAGAACTGACAATGTCAGAAGCTGTTGACTTGAGCCTTTTACAGCTCAGCATACTAATCTAGTTTTACTTGTTATGCCTCATGATAATACTTTTCGGCTGGGTGGTTAAGGCCAAGTTAAGGCAAGACCTATATAACAAAACATGTAACTTTTGCATCTGACAAGGTCAGTCAAATCCCCTCAAGATTAACCTTGAAACCATGTACTGCATTTTGTAGAACTTTTGTCAGTATCAGCTGTCTGGATGAATCATGGCCATTGCTTGACCAGTTTGTTCTGAAAACCTGAGGGAATGTTTTCTCTCTAGATGACTCTCTTTAGGTACACAGTACATCGTTGACCCCTTTCCTCTGTGGTCCCATAATCTCCTTAAACAGAAAATGTGGGACTCCACTGAGATATAGGATGTTACAATACAGATTCTCTTATGTCCAGTGTCCTCATTGACCTTGAAGGGCTAGGGCCAAAATGTTGCCTATCCTCGTAGCCCTTCTTTTTCTCTAATTTTTTGTCTGCAAATTTAAGTTGTTAACCATCCAGAAGAGAACCTTAGTGATACTATTACTCTATAGCACAAGTACTTGAGCTTAATATTGTTGTCTTTCTGAATATTAAATGCCTTAGACCTATCATGGAACTGGTATTTTCCATCAATCATTGATATTCTAAAAGCTCCCTATAGAATGTGATAACAAAAACTGTTACACTTTTTTACACAGAAATTTAGAAATCTAAGCATATAATAAATTGTGGCAGGTCAATCCTATGCCAATTTTCCTTGTCTTGTATTCTCTATAATTACCCTTTTTTGTTTTCTTTTAAAACAAACATTTAATTGAGAGAGAGTATAGCAGTAATTAAAATTACATTAGACCCTCTCTCTTAAAAGCTCTGCCTCCCAATAAGCACCATAGCCTGGGAAACAAACCTTGAACACATATTCCTTTTGGGAACATTTATTCAAAACATAGTAGAGTGGGTAGTAATTCTTTTGAGGAAATGACAAGGATAAAAAGATATACAGCATGTATACATCAAAAAGTTTTGCAACCTTTATCTATAATCTACAAGAGGAAAGGCTTTGTGGAATGAAGTTTTGGGAAAGGTGATATTTTCTACCTGTTGGCCTTGGAGAGCTGAGATGTGCTCGTTCTTTCTTTGTGCTGCCCCCTTCCCCGCCATCCAGTCTCCATCTCTCAATGCACTGTTATATGTCTCAGGAGCACTGCATCACCAATGTTCCTTATCACCTGACACCACTATATTTAGCCAGTGGATGATGCTAACAAGAGATCTGAGTGTGGCCAGAGACAGAAGCTAGGGAATTTCTACCCTGAGTGTTTCCCATGTTGACTTTGTATTTCTGACATCTGCTACTTCCAGGATTACATCTCCCACTAAGGGTGTCCCTTCTCCAGAGTTTCAGCACTCACAGACTCAAATGACACTATTTCCTTTAGCTTCAGTGGTGGTAACTTAACCCTGCTTTTGTTTGTGCCTTAGTGCCACACTCTTCTGCCCTGTGCACTTAAGCTGGCCTATATCATGGGGAGTTGTTTCTTCACTGAATGTCTTATTTAAAGAAAGCATCTCGTATGAATTCTGTATCCTATCAGGACCCTGCATGAGGTGGCAGAGATTATGAGGAAAATAACATTGACAATGGCACATATAGTCAACTGAGGTGGACAGAAAGTGAAGTGATGTCACCAAAGCAAGCCAAGTGCTACAATAACTAAATTGGAGATCACCAGGCTCCAA